>QYSG01019224.1:0-21665 GCA_003988875.1 Lachnum nothofagi
AATTATTATTATTATTATTATTATTATTATTATTATTAATAAAAACTAAAAAAATCCCTGTGCTGGGCTTGCCGTTGCCCCCGCGTGACGGCACATGTTAGTATAATAAAAACTTAAAAAACTATAAAAAAATTAAAAAAATTTATAGAAAAGTTTATAGGAAGCTTGTTTAAAACTTAAATTGGTACAAGACTAATTTTTAATATTTGTAAAAGTATATTAAAACTAAGGAAATATAGGAAAATAAAAAGTCCAATAAGGAAAAAAATAATTAAATAAAAAAATAATTATAGAAAAATCAAATAGCTTTAATAAAATTTAAAATTTAATAAATAATTTCCGAATTTATTAATAGTTTTTCTATAATAAAATAATAATATTATTAAATAATATAATTTAAAAAAATATATTTATTATAATAATAATATTTGTATATTAAGCAAATTAAAAATTACAGTAATTAATTCAATTATTTATTATTTATTTTTATAATAATTAATTAAAAATCTTTTTTTGAATAATTATTTTTATAGTTTTTTTATTTACTATTTTAGTTTTTTTATTATTATTTGGAATTGCTAAACTTAATAGATTATTAAAGGCCTATAAATCAATTATTTTTAAAATTTCTAACCAAATCTTGGGTTTTCCTTAGATAAATTTTTCGAAAAAGCAAGCTTATGTAAGCGGTCCTAAAATTTGCGCAGGCTTTTGAATGAAAATAAAGCAGCTAAGTTAGCTGATCCTTAGGCCGTAGCATTAATATAAAATATGAATTACTTAGTTTAACATAAGAGCTTTTTTTTATTAATAAGTTTAATTTTAAATTAACTATAACTACCAATAATTTATTTAATTTTAATATAAAATAATTATAAAAAAACTAATATAAATTAAAATATATAAATCTTATATTTTATAAAATACTTAATTTTTTAAACATAATAATTTATTAATTTTAATTATAAATTATAAATTTAAAATAAAAATAAAAATTATTAAAAAATAAATAAATATATTATTATAATAGATTTTTTAGTATATAATATTTTATTATATAATATTATATATTTTATTATTTTATTATAAATTATTTTTTTATTATATTTTATAATTAATGATTATAATTTTTAATATAATATAAAATTATTAATATATATAATTTACAATAAAAAAATAAAAAAATAATAATTAATTAATATATATAAAATAATATTATTTTAATTTAATAAAAAAACTATTATTTTAAGAAAAAAAATTATAAAAAAAATTTCTTTATTATTTAAAAAATATTTTATACTATTTACTGGAATATAATGCAGGAATTAATTAAAAATACGTTTTAAGTAAGTAATTATGGTCTAGACCTAAATACCAGTTACCTTCTTAATTTCCCGCTAAACAGTGGAATTTACTATTTGTAATTTAAGTAATATAAAATGCATTTTTATATTATTTAATAAAATTTGGTTTTTTGATAAATCTAATAATATAAATTCTTTAGTTAGTTTATTTCTTTTATTTTTAACTTTTATAATTTTTATTATATTACTATAAAGCCGAATATTTGTATTAAAATAATTTAAAATATATTTATAAATAAATTCAATTTTATAAAAATAAATAAAAAATAATATATTAAATATTTTTTAATTAATAATTGAAATTTTTTATATTTAAATTTTATATATAATTTAATATTATATTTATTAAAAAAATAAAAATTAATTTATAATACAAAATAATCGATTTTTTTAATATTAAATTAATAATATTTATTTAATTTTAAAAATTAAATTAAATTAATAATTAAAATTAAAAATATAATATATAATATATAATATAATTTATTTTATTTTTAATAATTAGTAAATAATATAAAAATTATAAATAATAATAAATATTTAATTTATTATTATAAAATAAAGTAAACAAAAAAAATCTATATATAAAAAAGTTTTTTTTTTGTTAATTTAAGTTTTTAACATAAACTTAGTTGAATATAAACTAAAAATATATTTAAATATTAGAAGTCGGGGCCTTTAGAATTTATAATAAAAGCTAATGGTTTAGATAATAAAAAATAAATATCTAATAATTGAAAAATAATATTTTAAATATTAATAATATAAAATATTTAAATAATATTATATAAAATAAATTTAGTTTTATATTTTATATTAGTAATTAAAACTGTTGTAAATAGTTAAGATATTAATATAAATTGTTTTAGGTTTTTTTTTAGTTTTATAGTTATAGGTATTTTAGCTTAAAAGATTGTACGGCTAATTACTAATCGTTGACTTATAGCAAATATCAAATTTATTTGATTATTGCTACATTAGTTTTTATTATTTATAATAAAGATTTATAATGGAAAACCTTGCTTTTTTGCGTTTTTGCCGTAGATTATTATACCTAAAATTAACTTTATTTAGGGCTAATTTTATTTTGGCTTTGGATAGTTTAATTGGTTTATATATTTGCAGAATACTACGGATATAATCCTTGCTTAATTTCATATTTATATAAATCATTAGTTTAGCTATAAAATCGCTAAAAAAAAGTAAAATTAAAAATAATATATAAATACTTAATTTTTTAAAAAGGGTTTTATATTCTTTTAGCTAAGCATTTATTTACTATTTTAATAAAAAATAAGTATTAATTATAATTACATAAGTATTCTAAAAAACTAAAGTATTAATTAGGAATAATTAAAAAACCACCAATTATATTCAATAATTAACTAAATTAAAGATTATACTTAAATTTTTATATATAAACGATTTTTTTTTATATATTGCGGCAAATATATAATAATTTAGGTTAGTATAGCCGGCATTGGCTAGAATTTTAATATTTATAATTAATAGTTTTGTATTTTATTTAATATTTTAAAATATAGTTTTTGTAATAAATAATAAATTATTATTATTTTATAGTTTTTATTTTATAGAATTTTTTTTTAACATATTATTTATTAGTAAAAATAAAATAATAAAATAATTTTAATAAATTTTTAAAAAAAAATTATTAAAAAAATTTAGAATTTGGGGTTTTTTTTTATAAATAATTTTAAGTTTATTTTTTTAATTAAATTATTTATTATTTTTTTATAAATTTTTTATAAATTTTTTTAAAATAAATTAAAATTTAATATAATATAAATTAATATTATTTAAATTAATAAATTTATAAAAATGCAATATACTTTATTTTATTCAAATTTAAAAAGAATTTTTTTGCATTAGCTTTTTTTATTGCTAGAAGTAATTATTTTATATTAATTTATAAAAAAAAAGTATTATATTAAAGTATAACTTAAAGTTTTTAGTTATTAATTTTAAAGTTTTTAGTTATTAATTTTAAATAATTTATATAATAATTTATATTAATAAAAAATAATATTTTAAATAATTAAAATATAATAATATAATTATTAATTATTAATAATAAATAAAAAATATATTTTTTAAATATTATAATTATTATAATAATTAATTTATTGCTTTGCCTTAGAATTATATAATATTGGATTAATATCTAATTTTAATAATAAACTTATTTAAATTATAAATTATAATAGTAATATTATGGACATTTAATATTAATTTTTAAAAAGAAATATATATATAAAATTATATAATACAATAAAATATTTTTTAGTTTAATATTTTTTAGTTTAATATTTTTATTTTATATAAAAAAAACATAAAGGCTATAATTTCTTTTTTATTTAATTGTATTGTTTTATTGTTTATTAAATATATTATTAAATATATTATTTAGTTTAAATTTATATAATTATATTTTTTATATTTAATTTTAAGATTATTTTAAATAATTAATAAAATAATAATAGTAATACTTTTGTTGGAAATTTTAAAAACTTTTTATTTAAATATAAAATTTTTAGAATTATATTAAATTTAAATTAAATTTAAATAAAAAATCATTATAAAAAACATATCAGGCCGGATTTAAAAAAAATATTAATAAACGCTAATTTATATATTATAAAAGTATATTATATTTTAATAGCTATTTATATATATATTTTTTTAATTCTTTGGTATTATTTTATTATTTTAACTTTATAAAAATGGATTTTTTAGTAGCGTATATTTTTTTAATAATGTTATTTACAATAATATATATTAAGTTTAATAATTGCTTTAATAGTATAGTAATTACTATACAATTTTTTTTAATAATAGATATTCTAATTATAGTAATATGTTTATTATTCTAGTATTATTGCCAGTATTTCTTAAATTTCCTTATTTGATTAATTTATATTATATAATTATATAATTATTAATAGAATTTATTTTTAATATATTTTTATTTTATATAATATAAATAAATTAATAATGTATAAAATAAAATTTTTTAAATATTTAAAAATCAAAATGTATATATAAAAATTAAATTATAAATTTAGAGTTTAAGGTTTAATGTTTTTGGGAGTATATTCTTTTATTTTTTTTAATAGTTTTTATATTAAATTGAAATTAATATTATAATTTAATTTATAGAAAATTGCTTGGCGATTTTAAACTATATTAATATAAAAGCTAAATGTCACGTGGAACCCAGGGTCACGGGTAAGGTGGCGATAGCTTTTGGCGCAGCGACCCCGCTCTATTTACTATTAAAGTATACATTATATTATAAATTATATATTATAAGTATTATAAACTTTAATAATTATAATTAATTAAAGTTTTTTTAAAAACAAAACAAAAAATTAATTTTATATTTTAATTTAATTTATTATTTATTATATTTATTTTATAAATTAATTTTATAAATTAATATATTTTAATTATTACTTTTAAATAACCTTAATAAAAAACTTAAAAGCCCCTAGAAACTTTCCGCAAAAGGTCTAAAAAAAACTAAAAACTAATTTAAAAAATAATAATAATAAAATAATAATTTGTTATATTTAAAATAAAAATAACTATTGCTTAAATTAATACTATAAAATAGCTAATATTTTTAAAAATATTAAAAATTAATAAAAATTAATTTTTAAAAAAATCCTTTTCATTTTATTATTTTGGAAATATTTTAAAATTAATATATAAAAAAATATAATTTTAAAAAACTTTTAAATATTTATATTTTTTAAAAATATAAAAACAAAAACTAATAAAAATAATAAATTTTTATTAATAAATTTAATAAAATATTTTAAAATAAAAAAATATATTTATTATTAATATTTTAAAAAAATTATAATTATAATTTTTTATTTAGCAAAAAATCCAAAGATTTTGTAAAATTAAATTCAAATTTAAAACAAAATTAAAAAAAAATTTATAATTATAAAATTTTATAAAATTTTATATTAAATAAAAAAAGTTTATTATTGTTAATTTATATTTTAAATTTTAATTTAATAATTATTTATATTAAAGGTTATTTTTATTAGTTATTTAATAGCTATAATAAATTTAATTAATAAAATATAATATTAGTTATTTTTTTAAAATTTAAAATTAAAGCTTTGTTTAAAATTAAAAATAATAGTAAAGCCAAAGTCTAATTTTTATTTTTTATTTTTTTAATAAATTAATTAATTTAATTTAAATAAATAAAATAAATAAAAACAAAAAAATTAAAAATTAAAAAAATTAATTTTTTATTTTTTATTTTTTAAAAAAAATTATTAAAAAAAATTATATATTATAATTATAATTAAAAAAATAATTATATTTTTTATTTTAAATATAAAAAATATAAAAAATATTTTAAAAAATATTTTATAAAATATTTTATAAAATTAAAAAAATATAAAAAAAATATATTAATATTTAAAAAACAAATTAAATATATTTAATTATATATAATTATATTAATTATAATAATTTAAAATTTAAAAAAAACTTTTTTAAATTTTAAATATAAATTTATATTAATTTAAATTTTGCAAAAAACTATAAAAATAACAGAAATTATTTTAGGTTTAATTAATAATAAAATAAATACTAATTTTACTAATAATAAAAAAATATATAACCTAAAAATTATCCCTAAAAAGATCCATAAAAAATTCTATGTTTTTACATTTATAAAACTTTTTATTATTATTATTATTTATTATTTAATTGTTTTTATAATAAACAATAAAAAAGCATTATATATTTAATATTAAATATTCTATAATTTTAAAAATACTAAATATAATATAATACTAAAAAAATATGTTTTATTAATAAAAAAAATAATTATAAATTTATATTAATATAAAATATAATATTATTAAAATTTTTAATTTTAAAATATTTAATTAAATATTTAACAAAAAACCTAATTAAAATATATAAATTTTTTATATTAATAAAAAAAATAATAAATATTTTTATAATTAATTATATTATAAATATAAAAATATTTTTTATTCTTTTTAATATTTAAATATTTTTTAAGGAAAAAAAATATATATTAGTAGTATAGAACCAGAAAAAATTTATTTTATTTATATTCGAATTACTATTTTTCTACAAATATTATAAATTGATTTTTAATATAAATAAAATTCTAGGATTTATTAATTTTAAGAATATTGGCTATATAATAAAAATTATAAATATGCCTTTATATAAATTTTAATTAAAATTATTAAAAAAATATTTAAAATCCATTATTTTAAAAAAATGAATTAAATTCTTTAAAAACCCTATATAATCATTGATTTTTTTTATTTTAAAAAAAAATTTATAATTTTATATTAATTATTTTATAATAATTTATTTAAATAATATTTTTTTATTTAAAAAACCAAAAAATATATAAAAAATATATTCTATAAATTTTTGAATATTTTTAATAACATTAATTATATATTAAATTATTTAAATATATTTTTAAAATTAAAAAAATAAAATTTCTAAAATTTATTATTATTTTTAAAAAAAAATACAGATTTTAAATAAATTTAATTTATTAAAAAATAGTCTAAATCTAAATTTTTTTTAAATTTGTAAATTTTTATTAATAATTTATTTATTGCTATTCTGCCATTATAATGGAATTAATTAATAATAAAAAACAAAGCCTTTTGAATTTATTAAAAAGGCTAAATAAAACTTCAAAAAAATTCAAAAAAAACTTTTATTATTATATTTATATTAATTTCTTTTAATTTTTAAAAAAAAAATTCAAATAAAAATTAATATTTTTAATTTTATAATAATAAAAATAATTTTATAATAAATTAATATTAAAAAAACTAAAGTTTATTAATATTTAATTATTTTCTATTCTTAAAAATTTTAAAAAATTAAATATCATTATTTTATTTATAATAAAAAAATATTTGCTATTATTAAAAATTTTAAATAATATTATTATTATTTAAAAAAATTATAATATATTATTAAAATATTAATAAATTATAATATTTTATAATATTTTATAAATATTAAATATTTATAAAACCATTAAATAAAATAAATAATTTATATAGTAATATATGATTTTAAAATATATTATTAGAAAAATAATATTAATTTTATAAATAACCTTAATAAAAAAATTAATTATAAAAAGTTTAATTTAAAAAAACTATAAAAACCCTAGTTTTTTAAATTAAAAAATAAATTAAAAAACAATTTTATTATTATAATTTAAAAAAATTTTTAATTTTTTAAATAAAATTTTATTTTAATTAAAAAAAAATTATTAATAGTTTTATTTAATATTAATATAGGAAATTACTTTTTTTTAAAAATAAAATTTAATAAAAAAAAATTTTTTAAAAATTTAATTTTTAAAATAAATTAAAATAAATTATTTAATAATAAAATAATATTTATATTTATATAATATTATTTTTTAATATAAATAATATTAATTATAAATAATTTATTCTTAAATTATAAATAAAATAATAATTTAATAAATTATTATTTTAGTTTTTTTTATATTACTATTATTTAATTTAAATTAAATAAAAATACTTTTAATAAATATTTTATTTAATATATTAATAATATAATATTTTTATATTAATAAAGCAAAATTTATATACCAAAAAACTTTATATTATAATAATTTTTTAAAAGATTATTTTAGCATAAATTAAACTTTAGATTTTTTATATTAATATTATTAATAAAAGGATTAAAATATTTATATATATTAATATATAAAAAAATATAATATTTGCTAAAAAATTAAAACTAAATATTATTTATTATATAAATTATTTAATAGTTTTTTATAATTTATAAAATTCTAAAGCAAAATTATTATAGATTTTATTATAAAGGTATTTTTTTATAAAAACGCTTATAGTAATAAAAACTTTAACTTTATTTTAGTAATTATTAATAAATATAATAAAATAATATAATATATTATTTATTATAAAACCATTGATTTTTCAAAACTTATATAATTTTTATAGAATAAATTTTTTTTTATTTGGGATCTTTAATGGAATTATTTTTAATAAAGGAATAATGTTTAGAAATAGGTTTTAATCAATGTTTTATTTTTATTTATATATAAAATAAAAATTAAATATTACTTTTTATTTTTAAATAAATAAATAAATAAATCTTTAAAATCAAGCCTTTAAACATTATTTATATATTTATTATAATAATAATAAAAATAATTAAGCTTTTAAATTGCTATATATAAAATTTATTTATAATATAATATATTATATTATTTTAAAAATATTACTTTTTTATATAATATATTACTATAAGCTTTAATTACTTTAGAATCTAAAGAATTTTAAAAACAAATTTAAAGGAAAAGTATTAGCTATATAGAAATAGGCAAAAGTAATGCAAAAAAAGCAATAAAAACTTAAATTTTTTTAGGAGTAAGTTAAAATAGCAAAAGAAAAATATTATAATAAATATTACTTAAATAAAAAAATTTTAATAAAGTTTTAAATTATATTATTAATAAAAAATATTTAATTAAAAGCAAAAAAACTATTTTTGAAATATATTAAATTTTTAAAAATTATTAAAAAAATTATAATTATAATTTATATTTTAGATTTGTTTAATTTTTATATTAAACTTTACTCTATTTTTTATATATTTTTATTAAAAAAATATTTTTTCTAAAATAGCAAAAAACTTTAAAATTAATTAATAAATTATAAATTAAATAAATTATAAATTAAATAAATTATAAATTAAATAAATTATAAATTAAATAAATTATAAATTAAATAAATTATAAATTAAATAAATTATAAATAATAATATAAAAATATTTAATTAAATAAAAAAAATAACTAAAAAATTATAATATTTAATTATTTTAATATTTAAATTTTCAAAATGCCAAAGGTTTTATTTATAATTATAATTTTTGTTATAAATTATTTTTTAAATTAAAAAAAACTAACTTAAAAAACATTAAAAAAAAGTTTAAAAAAAAGTTTAAAATATTAAAAAACCGTAAATAAAATCCTAAAAGATTATTTAAATATTAGCAAAGGCTTAGAAAACCCTATAAAACTTAGAATTAGAATTTTTTATATATATTTTTTTTTATTAAATTTAATAGATTTTATTAAAGCTTATTTTATATATAATAATTATAATAAATTTTTATATTGCCAAATATCCACAAATTCTTTAAAAGCTAAAAATACATTAGTTTTTCCTTTTTTAGTATAAATTTCAATTATATTACTGTAAATTCTAAATTATATTTAAAGGCCGGATATTTATTGGATTATATTTAATATTTTTATTATATATAATATAATTATTATATTAAAATTATTAATTATAATAATTATTAATTATAATAATTATTAATTATAATAATTATTAATTATAATAATTATTAATTATAATAATTATTAATTATAAATTATTAATTATAATAATTATTAATTATAATAATTATTAATTATAATAATTATTAATTATAATAATTATTAAATATTTAAATATAAAAAAAACGCTATTAATATTATTTAATTTAAATAAAATGCTTTTATATATTTTTTGGCATTGTTTTTTTATGCCTAGCCAAAGAAAATTAATATTATAAAAAAATTAATATTAATTTAATATTTTATTATTATTATTTAATATTTTTTTATATATTTTTATTATTTTATAAATTTTTTTAATAAAATTATAT
Source organism: Lachnum nothofagi (assembly GCA_003988875.1). Lineage (NCBI taxonomy): Eukaryota > Fungi > Ascomycota > Leotiomycetes > Helotiales > Lachnaceae > Lachnum > Lachnum nothofagi. The sequence continues at coordinate 10,141 of QYSG01019224.1, forward strand.
AATATTTTAAGTTATAAAATTTTAAAAATATTAATACTAGGAATCTAAATTTCTGCTAAAGCTATATTGCTTTTTATTATAAATTTAATTGTTATAATTTAAAAATTTAAATAAAATTTAAATAAATTAATAATACTTAAATAGGAATTAAATATAGTTTATATAAAAAAAATTATATTAAATTTTTTTCTAATTATTTAAATTAAAATATTAAATTATTTAAATAAATTTGTTTTTAAATATTAAAATTAAAAATTAAAAATGTAAAATTGGCTTTATACCATGCCCGTTTTTTAATCTAAATTTTTTTTAATTTATTAGTAGTATTTTTAAATTTCTGCATACATTTATACAAATAAACTAATATTTATTTAAAAATTAACCTACTTTAATTAATTAAAGTTATATTTATTTTCTAGTATTTAGCATTGTTTTTTTAGCAATAAATATAATTCTTAGTATTAAAAAAAATAAAGTAAACTTTATTAAAATAAATTTTTTTTTTAATATATTATAAGTATTTACTTATAATGGGCCAAAGAATAACATTATTTTTACTAATAAAAAACTTTATTATATTATTTATAAAAAATAAAAAAAAGTAAAAAAATAGGTTTTTTTATATTCTATAATAATATTATTTTAAAATTTAATAAACTTTTATTATAATGGTATATTATATATAATCACGAAATTTAATATAGAAAAACTTTTTATAATTATAGTTTAATTATTGCCTTATTTTATTAATTTATATTATTAAAATAATTATTATATTTTAAAATTAAGTTATATTATATTTTATAAAAGGATTTGCTTTTATAAATAATAAAATAAAAAGCCAATTAAAATATATTAATTTTAATATAATAAAATAATTTAGTTTTATTTTAATAATAATTAATAAAATATAAATTTAAAAAAAATATATAATTATTATATAAAACCTAAAATTACAAATAAAATAATAATAATTTTTAGTATAATAATTCTACTTTATTTATTATTAAAATATATATTATATTATAAATTATATATTATAAATTTTCTAAATTTTAATAATTATAATTAATTAAAGTTTTTTTAAAAAAAAGGCTAGAAATTAATTTTGTACCTAGATTTGACCTATTGTTTACTGCATTTACCTTATACTAAGTTTGATTTTTGAACTAAAATAAAATAATTATTATATTTTTAGTATATAAGCTTTTGGAGTAATATAACTAATATTATATTACTTTATAAACTTTAATTTCAAAGAAAAACCCCTATAGCCGATTATTATAAATATTATATAGAAAATTCCGAATTCTTTATTATTTGTTATATTTGTTATATTATAGCTTAATGATTTTTATATAATTATTATTATTTATTTATATTTTAATAAAATCAAATTAAATAAAGTTGAAATATAACTAATAAAATTAGTATTTGTATTATTAGTATTTGTTTTAAGCAAAATAAAAAAACTTAGATATTTAATTCGGCTTTTTAAAAAAATATATAATATTATTTATTAAATAATAAATAATTATTTAAAAAAAACTATAGTTTTAATTTAATTAAAATATTATTTTTATAATATTTAATACCGAAATCTATTTATAAAGTATAAGTTGTTAATTTAAAATATTTCTTGTTTAATATAAAAAATATATATATATTACTAAACTATATAAAGTAATAATATAATATAAAATGCCGGTTTGTTTATAAACCGGAGTTTTATAATAAATCCTTTTAAGTAATATATATATATTTAAAGCCTAGCAATAAGTTTTTTGGCATTTTTTCTTGAACCTAAAGCTATTTATTAAATAAACTTTAGTTATAGTAAGGTTTATTTGTTTGCTTTAAAGTCCTAAGTTTTTTTAATTTAAAAATATAATAATATTTTTAATATTTAATATATAATTTAATATATTTATATTTATAAAATAACTGGGAAATAAATTTATAAAAAAACTTTTAAAGTAATTAGCTTTTTTTTTAATGGCTTTAAAATCACCAATAAACTAAAATATTTATTGTTTGCAAAAAATAATTTTTTATAATTTATATTTTTTTTATTAATAAATATTTTAAATTAAATATATTTTATATATTTAATATAATATAAACTTAAAATAATTTATTTTAATATACTAAATTTTAAACATTGAATAAATGAATTTTTACTATATAAATATTCCAATTAATATTTTATATTTAATAAAAGTTAATAATTATATTTTTTTTAAATAAAATTAATTATAATAAAATTATAATAAAATTATAATAAAATTTTTATTTTTTAAAAATATTTCTAAAAATTATATTATTAATTTAATAGTTTTTTATTTTTATTTTAAATTATTAAAAAATAAAGTCAAAAAATAAATAAATATTATATATTTATATTTTATTAAAATAAACTAAGTAATAAAAAGTATATTAATATATAATAAAATATAATAAAATTAAAATAATAATATATTTTTTAGTTTAGTAGTTTTAAAAAATTTTAATTTTAATTTAAATAAAATAAAATAATAGTTATATATATATATATATATATATATTATTTTACTAATAAATAGAAATTTAAATAAATTAGTTTGAATAATAGAATATATTTTAAATAATTAAAATAATAATTAAAATTAATTATTATAGTAGAAAACTAATGGTATATTAAACGCAAAAATAAATTTGATTTTTTTGAAAGAATTAAAAAAAAACTAATGGTTATATAGCGTAAGAAAATATTAGTTTATTAAATTTATATTTGATGTTAAATGCAATAATTTTTATTAATACTTTAAATTTTTTATTTAATTTTTTAAACTAATTGGTAAACTATATATTAATTTTATTTTAATATAATAAAAAAAATATATTTAAATAAAAAAGTTTTAATATTATTTTAAGGGGCTTTTGGAATTTACTTATTCCGCTAATATAAATGTTTGCCGAAATATTTGAAGAATATGCCTAGAATAATAAAGTAATTATTTAAATAATATAATTTATATTAATAATTTTCCGGATATTAGAATAAAAAAGCAATATTTATTATAAATTAGTATTATATAGCTATGGATTAAATAAAGTCTTATTGTCTAAAAAATAACTTTGATTTTTTAAAAATTAAAATAAGTTTAATTAAACCCTAAATTTTTTTATATTAAAAAAACATTGTTTTTAGTATATATTTTAAATAAAATTTATATATTATAATATTTATAATAATTTAAAACTTATTTTATATTAAATTATTATAGCTTAAATTAAAAAAATTATTTCTAAATTACAAAAACTTTTAAAATATTAAAAAAAAGTAATATAATATTTTTTATTTTATTAATAAAATTTTTTAATTTTTCTAATAAAAAAAATTAAATATTAAAAAAAATTAAAATATAATTAATAAATAAATAATATAGGATATAAGTTTCCGCCCCTATTTGTTAGTATGTTTCCCGTCTATCCCGTCCAACTTCCGTCTATTCCCTCTATATAGTAATATAAGCTATAGTTTAGAGCTTGTTCGACCGCTATAAATACCTTTAATACTAAATTTTATATATTAAACAATAAATTTCCTTAAAATAATATATTATAAACCTATATTATTTTATGTATATTATCTATACGTAAAAATATAATCACATATATTATAATAATAACAACAATAGATTCCTATTTTTCCGTAAATCCGCCAAAAGCTTTTAATTTTAATCTTTAAATTTTAAATATTAAAATTATAGTTTTTTTTTAATTCTAAATATTAATTGCATTTTTTAAATTATGTTTTTATTATTATTTATATATTATACTATATAAATTTTTTTTTCAAATATTATATATAATATAAAAGGCCTTAAAATATATAAGTTTAATTAATATAATAAAAAATATTATTAAGTTTTTTAATTCATTTTAGGAATATATTTTAAATTAAGATAAGTTTTATTTTTCCGCTAAAAAGTATACTAATAAATAATTTAAATTACTAGGATATAATATAAATCTATATTTTTTAATTATTAAATATAATATTTATATATTATAAATTACTAGTATTTAATGTTTTTAAATTATTTATATAATTAAAAAATATATATATAATAATTTATTATTATAATTAAATTTTAAATAAATATTAAAAAATTAAAAATTGACTTTGCAAAATTAACTATTATATTATATTTTATTAATTTAAAATTTGAAAAAAAAATTAAAATTAATAATAAAATGGGTTTTAAAAGTTTTTTTATATATACTTTTTTTAAATTTATAATAAATTTTATTTTTTAATATATTAATAAAGATTTATAATTTTGTTAATTCTTGGATATTTTGGTTTTATAATATTATTAATTATTTATATATTTATATTAAAAAAACTAAATATTATAATTTTAAAAATAAATATTTAAAAAAAAAATTTAATTAAAATTTAATTATATTTTATTATTATTATAATTATAAAAATTAAACTTAATTATATAAAAATATTAAATAAAACTATAAAATAAAATAAATTTCTATTAAAAATTTATTAGAATAAATCTTGGAAAAAATATATTATTATAAATAAATTAGTATAAAAGTTTAATTTAGTAATAAAGTTTAATATATATTATTAAATATTTAATATTTTTTTAATTATTTTTTTCGCTAATATTTATTTATAATCAATAAATGCATTTTTTCTAATAAATCGCAAATTAGCTAATAATTTAATTAAAATAAAGTTTTTGGAAAAATGCAAAGTTATTTGGGATTAAAATATTATTTAATTTATAAATATTATTTATAATAAAATAAATATTAAAAAAACTATAAAATAGTTTTATATTATTAAATAAATTAATCCTATTTTGTATTTTTCCAATGTAATATTTATATAATTATATAAAAAAGCTTTAACTTTTAATTTTTAATTAAATAATTAATAAATTTTCATTATAAAATCTGCTATTATTATTAAAAATAATTTATAATAGTTTATATTAGGATATATTATAATTAATTTTAAAAATAATATTTTATATAAATAAATTAAATAAATTAGGTTATAAAAAACTTAATATATTTTTATATTTAATTAAATTTTAATATTTAATATTTAAAAAAATTTTTATTAATAAATAATTAAATAAATGATTTTTAATTTTTTAATTTTTTTAAAAATAAAATTATAAATTATAAAAAAATTATAAAAAAATTTATTTATATTATTTATATTATTAAAAATATATTTAAATTGATATAATATAAATATTATAATATTGAAGTTTTTGTGATTAAAAATACTTTTCTAATTAATAATATGTTTTATTTATTAGTTTTAAATATAGAATATAAGTTTAAGGATTTTCGCTAGTTTATCCTAAGGGAGGGAGGGGAAAAGGGGGGAGGGGAAGGCGAAACACGCCGAGGAATTGGTAGCCAATGCTAGAATCCATAAATTTTTATGGATCAGTTATTTATTTTAACTGTTTTAGGTTATTAATTAAATTAAAAAAGGATAATTATATTATAGGAATATTTAAAATATTAAAATATTTATTTTAAAACTTTACTAAAATAAATTTAATAAATATAAAAACTTAATAAAATAAAAAAATATTTTTTTATTAATTTAATTAGTTTAATATTCGAAGTTTTTTATAGTTTTTATTAATTTAATATTATTTTTTGGTTATTAAAACATCAATAAATTATTATTATTATATTGATTTATTTATAAAATTTATAAAATAAAATTTATAATAAATATATAATATAAATTAAAAGTTTAAATAATTATTTAATATATTAAAAAATCTAAAATTAAAATTAATTTATATATATTTAAAATAAAATTAATTCTAGCAAAAGAAATTAAAAACTATTTGATATTAAATTATTAGCTAGGTTACTTAGTAATTTACTATGTATTTTAGTTGTTTAAAGGAATAAAATACTCTTTGTATTTAGTTTTATTATAAAGTATAATAGTATTATTTTAATTGTAATATAAAGCAATATAATTAAAGTTTAATATAAATTACTTGAATATTTAATATTATTTTTTTTTTAATAATATTTTTTAATTTAAATATAATTATTATTTTTTAATTTTTATAATTATAATAAATATAATTTATTTATTTTTTGAATTTTAGTTAAATATTACTTAATTAAATATTTACTAAAATTTATTAAGTTTTTTTTAGTAAAATAAAATAGTTAAAGATTTTATATTTTTATTTAAATAATTTGTTTTAATTATAATTAATATTAAAAATATTTAGTTTCTATTGATAAATTAAATGCCGTTTTATTATAATATAAAAAAATTAATTATTATTATAGTTTTTAATAAATATACGGTATTTATGTTTTAAGGCACTTTTTATAGTATAATATTTTGCTTAGGAAAATTTAAAATATTTAAGCAATGTTTAACTTAAAATCTAAGATTTTAAAGTAAGTAACAATTTAGAATAATTATTATAAAAAAAAATTAATTGCATTTATTGGCTTTTAAAGTTTTATAGGAAATTATATAAATGTTTTTAAATTAATAATAAATTAATTATATATTATTTTAATTATAAAAAAAATACTTTTAATAAAAATTAAAAATAATAATAATACTAAAAAAGGCATTTATAAGTTTTTTATTGCTTTTTTTGAAATAATTAGAAAAAGTTAAATTTTAAACCATATTTTTTTAGTAAAAAAAATCAAATAATGAAAAATAATTTTGCAAAAAAATAAAAATAAATTATTAAATATTTAAGTTTTATTAATTGTTTTTTTATTTTTTAAATATAAAATTATTAAATTAAATTATTTATTTATATTTATATAATAAAATAATAAAAATATTTTTTTTATTTTTTTTAAAAAATTAAATTATTATATTATAAATAGTTTTATTTATATTTATAATAAATTAAAAAGTTTTTTCCTTTTTGACCAAAATTAAAAAAAGTATTTTTTTATTAAATAAAATAAAAATATTTTTATTTTTATTACTGCTTAATATAAGATAATAATATATAAATTTATATAAATATAATAATTATATTTAGTTTAAAATATCTAAAAATTTAATTTAATTTAAAAAAATATTTATATTAATAGATATAGTTACTAAAATGGTTTATATTATTTATTAAATAAATAAATAATAAAAAATGCTAATAAAGGTTTATTTAAAAAAATTTAATATATTATATCCTAAATTTAGTAGATTATTAACTATATTTGTAAGGAAACTATTAAACTTTATATAAATTATTAGCAGTTCAATAATTTAATTAATTTTTATATAAATTTATATATTAAAGGTAAATCATATATATTCTAAGGAAACAATTATTTTTAATATAATAAAATTAATAAATACTACAAAATAATATAATACCTAATTTAAATAAATTAAAAAAGAATCTTTTTTTATTAAGCAAAAAATACCCAAAAAAACAATTAGCTTTAGTAGTTTTAAATAAATATTTAAAAAAAATATTATAATTATAAAAAATTTATATAAATTTGTTGTAAATAATAATAAATATTATTTTTATTATTAAATTTTTTTATAATTTAAAAAAAAAGATTTAATATAAAAAAAAAGATTTAATATAAAAAAAAAGATTTAATATAAAAAAAAAGATTTAATATAAAAAAAAAGATTTAATATAAAAAAAARAGATTTAATATAAAAAAAAAGATTTAATATAAAAAAAAAGATTTAATATAAAAAAAAAGATTTAATATAAAAAAAAGATTTAATAATATTTTCTATAAAAAACAAATATTATATTAATTTATTTATATAATTTATTTAAGGATTTTTTTTAATTTAAATATATAATATATTTTGTGGTATTTATATTATATTTAATATTAATTTTAAATATATTTTGAAAATTATATAAAAATAAATTAAAAAAAATATTGTAAAAATTATAGCTTTATTTTAAGCAAATTGGCAAAAAATAGAATTACCTTTTTTTTAATAAATAAATAAAAATATTAATAAAAAAAAGTAGCTAAATTTTTTTTGTTTTATTAATTAATTTAAATTATATTTTATTATACCATTAAAAAAAATTATTAGTTTTTAAGCTAAATATAATTTTAAAATTATAAATTATTTCTTAGTAAAATTTAATATATATTTATTTATATTATTATAAAAATTGGTATTTGGAAATTATTTGGAAATTATTATTAAATATATTATAGAAAAATTAGTTTTATTTTTAATAAATATTAATTTATTATTATTAATTTTATTTAATATTTTTAATAAAATTTATTTTAGAAAATAACTAATTTATTAAGATTTTATAATTATATTAAAAATATTTAATTAATTTATTTTTATAAAACTTAAAATTTATATTTTGTTTTATAAATAAAATACAAATAATAATAATAAAAAATTTTAAACCTTTTCTACTACTAAAAAAAAAATAGATAATAATAGGCATAAAGGTAATATTAGCGGCTAGATTTATTTTTATCCGTTAAATATAAATATTAATTATTATATTTTTTTTTTAAATTAATAAATAAATGAAAATAATTTTTTATTATGATTTATTTATTAATTATAGTATTATTTAAAGTAAATTAAAGTTAATTTTAATTAAACGAATAATAAAAGTAAATATATTAAAACCGGTTTTTTAAATTAAATTTATTTTTTATAGGTGGAATTTGTTTATTTGGGTTTTAAATATATTAAAATATATTAATTTAATTATAAATTTGATTTATAATAAAAAAAATTATAATTTAATAATAATCTATAATACTAAATAGCAAATAATAAAGTTTTTAGTTAATAATTAAAATAATAAAATTAAATTAAATTAAATAATTAAAAAAATAATTGAGAATTATTAGGCATTTATTTAAAATAATGTTTTAAAACTATGTTTTTTTTAAAAATATAAAAGAATAAAAGGTTTTTTGTTTAGTCAAAACTTTAAAAAACTTTAAAAAACTTTAGGAAATTATAAATTCTTTTTAGATAGTTTTTTAAAATAAAGCATTTCTAAATAATTTAATTTAAAAAATAATAATTCTTATATATTATTTATTATATATAAATATTAATAAAATTAATATTAAATTATATAATAAATTATATAATAAATTATATAATAAATTATTATTTTAATATATTATTTTTTATAAAACTATATGTATTTTTAGGTTTTATTTACTATTTTATTTAATTTAATAAATTTTCTAAAAATAATTATAATAATAATAAAAAAACTAAAATTTCATTATTTTACAATTAAATAAAATATTTAATAGTAATTTATTTATAACTAATATATTTCTATAATATAATTAAATAATTATTTTTAGATTTAAAAGCAATATTAAATATTTAATATATAATATATTTAATAAAAAAAATTTAAAAAAAATTTAATTTATTAGTTTAGGAATTTAATAAAAATAAAAATAAAAATATTTATAGGTGGTGGTGGTGGTATTCATACTCCGATCCAAGCCTCAAAGGCCTATGCGGATGTTTTATATACATTATAAGCCCCCCTGTAATACTGCTATTTATATGCCAAACGCCTACGAATTTTATTTTTTATTATTTTTATTTTAGGCCTGTTGCCAATGTCCCCAAGTCCCAAACCCTTTTATATAAGCTTTCCTTGGAAAGTAATTTTATTTAAAGGGCATAATAGGCTATATTTATTTATATTTATTATTACCTGGCAATAGAAATCATTTAAATTAATATATTATTATTTTTCTTAGATGTTTTTAGTTTAATATTTTAAGAAAAATATATTGCTATATTTTGGTTTTTTTTTCAAAAGCCAGGGAATAGGGTTTTGCACTTTATTTTATATTATAAAAAATAAAATAAAAAAATCCTATTTTTTTTGCTTTTTGTTATTTAATTAAAATTATTAAAATAAATACTTATTATATTAATTAATATAAATTATTTGGATTTAATTAAGTAAATTATAAATATTATATTTATTTATATATTTTATTATTTATATTTTTTAATATAAAGCTTTTAATTAAATTTATTTATATATTTGCTATAAAAAACCTTAAATTTTATATTATTAATTTTTATTATTAGTTTTTTTTAGCTTTTTTTAAATAAATTAATATTATTATATTAAATATAATTATATTATAAATATAGTAGTTATTAATATATAAATTAATTTATTTAAATTTTTTATTAAACTAATAATATTAATTCTTATTTAGGCTTTAAATTTTTATTTAAAGTCAACAAAAATAAAATAAATAAATAAAATATAATAAATATTTTAAAAATTATAAACACTAAAATTATATATATATTTATTATTAAAAAAAATTAATTTTTTTTTAAAGTTTTTTATATTTATATAAATTTTATTAAAAGTTAATTTTATTAATATATATTTAAAAAATAAAAAATATTTATTATTTAAAATATTTTTTATATTTAAAATAAATCTTAAAAATAGAAAATTTTTGGATACAATAAAGCACTTTGTTATATAGGCTGTTTTTTTATTAATTTGTTTATTTCTAATTAGTTTATTAATTAATTTAATTTTTAATTAAAGTTAATTATATTATAAAAAATTGGTAAAATAGGGCTATTAAGTTTTTAAAGCCGTTTAGTTTTTATTTTATTGTTTATTTAATTGTATTATTTATAATTTTATTGCCTAATATATTAATATATATTAAAATCTAATATATTTTAATTAAAAAAAAAATTAATAATTTATAAATATAAATTTAGATTTATTAGGTATTTTTTGTTTTTAGGTTTATTATTGATTTTATTATATTTTAATTATTTATAAAAATATAAACCTTTTTTAATTAAAGTTTTTTACTAATAATTATTTCTAAAATTATTAATAAACTATAAGTTTTTTTTATATAAATAATATTAATATTTATAATTTTTATATAAATATTTTATATTTTTTATATTTTTTAAAAATATATTATAAAATATATTTAATTGTTTATTTCTAATTTATTAATATATATATATATATATTGGTTTTATTAAAAAATTTATTATAAATTAAAATGGCTTTTTTGGCAATATTTATAATATTAATAATAATAATTAATATTTTAATTTAGAAAAATATAATAAATTTTTTTTAATTTTTATATTTGTAAATTTAATTTTAAAAAATATTTTAAAAAGTTTTTTATATTATATAAAAATATTTAATTTAAATTTATTATTTATAAAAAAAATATTTTTAATAATTATTTAATTTTATAAAATAAAATTTATTTGAATTAATATTTTATATATTTTTTATATAAATTTAAATAAAATCAAAATTAATATTAATTTAATATTTAAAATAATAATAAAAATTTTTATAAAAATTTTTAATATTATTTTTTTTATTTTTCTTTAAATATTTATAAATTTATTTATAAAAAACTTTAATATTTATAATAAATATTATATTAATAAATAAAATTATAATTTAAATAAAATTATAATTTAG
>QYSG01019268.1:0-17422 GCA_003988875.1 Lachnum nothofagi
AGGAGCAGGTTATGCGCACCAAGTGAATATTCTTCCGCGCGGTTTACAATTGACTGTCTGTCTCTCAATGGGTGGCTGGGATGATGTGAGGGGCCGAAGCAGCGCAGTCAAAGAAGCCAGGGTTTCCACTGCTCAACCTGCAAATCGCTATTTCTCCTTGTGTCGCATCCCCAAGCACCACGCGGAGCAAAGAGACTAGAGGAATTGGGATAGAAGCTAGAGGAGTTGTGCTGCGGGTGAATGTAGAGGTGTCAGAGTTATAGCCGGGATGTAGATGCGCTCGTGGTCGACCGGGCATGGGTCGGCGTGATCTGTGGCTTGGCGGCCATTCCAGCCACACGCCCGCGCTAGCCCTCAGCCGCCAATCGTCCCGTCTAGATCAAAGAACTGGACGATCTGCAGCCGCCCGTTAGTTCCCTTGAAAGCATCCGTAGCTTCTGGTATGGTGCGATAGGTGAAGTATCAGAAGATGCAGATGGGACTACGTGTCAATCATATGAGAATCTAGACGTTTAGTGACTTTCTGATCCTGGTTTCAATGTCTCATCTACCGTGAGACATTGAAAATCGGCATATTTAACCAAGAAAGTCCAGGTAAGATCCAGCTGGGATCTAGCCCATGCTCGACGGATCACACAGAAAAAGGCACCTGATTTGAGCGTTTTCAATACCTCACTCTGACTGGGACATTGAGAATGGGCAGTATTGAGTGTTGATCCCCTGCATTATCGCTACAGTAAAAATACAAGAAACGCTCGTAAAGCCCCAGCCCAAAGTCCCTTTTTACCGCTGCGTAAGGCCAACTGGCTGATAGTATTCCTCAAACTTGGGAAGCTCGTTCCACTGTAGATCGTAAACCACCTCCCAGCATGTAACCAAGAGAGCTAAGTACCCGTCAGGCAACAGGCCTACCTCCTTCTGCAATTTGTCAGACATGTCCTCGTAGTGATTCTTCTTATTGCGCAAAGCCCTGAGRAGATCCAACAGTCGGGAGCCGGTGCTGCAGAAAGTTAGCATTGGGACTATACAATCAGGAAAGATTCTGGTGAATTCGAGAGTAATTGAATGTCTCAGCACTCCTGAGACAATAAAATACCCCGACTGTCTCCAGATACGGAAGAAAGAACTTAGAAATATACGTACTACTTTCTCTGCTTGCCCAGAGAATCAACGAAGTCCTTGGGAAGCCACTTCAAGAAATCGGTACGGACGACTCGAGGCGCACACTCTTCCAGCATTCCCAAGGCTTCAGTAGGCGGGTCACGCTTCTCTTTTTCGAAGGCATCAGAGACTTCGCACAGGAAGAGGAGACGCGTCTTGGCCGGCCAGAAGAAGGGGTGGGACAACACATGACGGGCATTCGGACGCGCTTTTGGCTCGGGTGCCAGCATGGAGGATATYAGATTKTCGGCTTCTACACCATACTCTCCATAAACTGTRAGGCGGCTGAGGTCATATTTCCCGTGGCGAATGTTGACTTCCCGCATGTATCGATCGCCACAATCGAATGGATGRGAACCCTTAGTGAGGACGTAGAAGAAGACTAGGCCGAGAGAGAAGATGTCGATTGCCCGCGTAGCTCGTCTACCGTTGGGCATGAGCTCGTTCATGGCAAGGGAACCAGAGTGGCCTTCCGTGCTAGCGTCGACCATTGATGGACCATGGGGACCATGGTTGGCATCATCGTCCAATAGTAGTTCTGGTGCACGCCACCCAGATGTACCAGCAGCGTGAGCCGTCGTTGCACGGAATGAAGATTGTTCTGACCTGCGAGAAAACGGAGTCAGTATAACTTGATCCAGAAATATTCGGAAAATTCGGTAGAATTTGAATGTTTCAGAGATTCCGAGACRATGGATGKRGGACAAAATACTCGGAAAATATACATACTCAAGCTTTTTGCACAATCCAAAGTCTGACACAAGCATGCGGGGTGTCCCATCCTTCTTCATCGATACTAAAATGTTCTGAGGCTTGAGATCGCGATGTACGATGCGGAGCTCGTGCAAATGATGCAGACCGTTGGCGATTTGGTAAAGCACGTTTGGCAAATCTCGCTCACCACCCTGTGCTAGTTCCCGGTGTAAGTGAGGCTTCTCTACAACCTCAGCTAAAGATGCTGGGCACAACTCGAGCGCGATATAAAGGAAGCCCGCAGCTTGCTCCTGAGCATAGTATCGGATGACGTTTTGATGGTCGTCACTTTCCCTAAGCAATCTCGTCTCTTGTGAAGCGATGTCAAAGAACTGAATRAGCATTCTCTTGACAGCAACTTCACGCTGGTCGTATCTCCCGGCGAAGACCATTGTTCCATTGCTGCCAGTCCCAATGAGCCTATCRGTATCGACTTCCAATGCACCGAGACGAACGATGGGTCCAGACACATCTTGAGGGTCRCTCGGCACAGTTTGAATATCTGGCTCAAGCTTGGTCTGCTCACCAGCCTTCTCACCAGCAATGCGGACTGCATCCTCAACTGTGGGTGGGGCCTTTGATTGATCTCCATCTTCAGAGGAATTTTCTTTGGTCTTAGCCTTCCCCTTTTTGTGTTTCACACCACCGCGAGCACCCCTGTGCGCCTTCTTCTTCTTCGTAGGTGGCGCAGCGTCATCYGGCTCAGGTGTTGTGGCTGGGGTGTCTTCAAGGGCCACCACATCTTCTTTCGGGCCTGCAGTATCTCCATTCTCTGCAGRTTTAGGGTCAGCAGCACCATCGACATTTGGAACCTCGACGACTTTCTCGCCGGAGACCGTTTGGGACKCCGTCTCGTTGGAGTTCTCCTTRTCTGAGGAATCCACGAGCAGGAATGAGTGCTTTTTGCCGGAAACACGACCGATCCAGGCACGAATAGGCCGCTGGTTGGAGAGTACTATGATGGTAATGAAGAGTAGTAAGAGTGGGTTCATGATGACTTCTCTCACGTCTTTTAAGGTCTTTGCCGGAAGTTCTCGTAGTCGCTGAAGAAAGGTAGGCTCTGGGAGCAATGCAGGAGAATGGTCGGGAGGAAGTTCCATTATTTGATCATTGGGGTCTCCAGGTGAAATGGTCAACAATTGGTCMCCTCGTTGATCAATCGAATGCAGACCAACAAGGGCTTCTGACAAGTCAGGSTCGTCCATGCCCAATGAGTATTGACGTTCTTTCCATCCTTGGTTCATGATTTGTGCCTGCTTACTGCCTTGAACAGCTAGAGGATATGACTTGCCAGACATAGCGAACCAACTGCCATCTTCGGTATGATTGAGGAAKATGCTRCTGGCTCGATGATGTGCGGCCGCTGAGTCACGYTCGTCATTTGGTGGCATTGGCTGCGGGAGGATGATGAGCTCGGGATTTTCTTTTTCCGARTTCCAAGGYCTTGCTACATCGAAGACCCTAACGACGGGAGATGAGAACTTGTGTGTGAAAAGGGGACGGTGTTCGTCGTCCGCACCAAGGYGGCTTTGATCGAAAGCCATGACACGACCGTCATGRCTGGTGTAGATGTACTTCTTGTCGAGGGTTGATTGATATTGGCGCTGGAGATCTCTATCATAGCTGTTCGGACTCCACTCAAAGAATCTCAACGTCGCAATTCGATGGCCGTCRGTGGTTGAGCGTATGGTGACTGTATACTCYGTTCGTCCGATCTTCAGTGTCGGGTTCGTGCATTCTCCACTRGGAAATTTTCGATTGATGCAATTGCCTTCTCCATCTAGTAGAGCATCTTCATCGCCAAAGTACTTRACGACCTCGCCGTTGTGAGCATCAAGTGTGATCATATCWGTCTTTTTCGAACCGGTGTATGTGACAGGCGGATTTTGGTCTGCAAAAGCCTCCATTTCCTCTACAATATACTTCATCGTAAGACGCGTATTATGCAAGCCCTCGTGCGGGCCATGTCCTGGYGGGATGTAGATGTAGATGCTCCCTTCCTGACTTGGCTCAACTATCCAGATAAAATCATCGATTGGCAAYGGCTCGTAGTCTTCCTCTACTACCGATCGATTTCGTCCGTAGTGTTTGGTTTCCACCATRGGTCGCTCGGACGAGAGTGACCATCTGTGGTTGCCAGTCCTTCTATCCCTGGCATATAGTTTGCCGTCGACGGTCGCCAGAAGCACAAAGTCTTCTACTTCCCAATCCTCAAGACTCCGCGCAGAATGCGGCGAGGAAAGTCCAGCACTGTGAATGCTGGACAGTCTTGCAGGAGGTGCTGCAACGGCTGAGTTACCAGCCGGAGCTAAAGTTGCGATGGCGCTCGCATCGTTTTTGACGATTCGGTTGTTTTTGTTGCTGTTGTTCAGAGTCTTCTTGCGGCGGTCTGAMGTGAGGGGTGTTTCGATCTGAGGAGGRATCTTCGTAGCCTCGAGGGTGTGTRACACTTCAGGATCGCGTTCGTGGGGTGACTCGTGTCGCTGCTGGACYGCGGGTCGTTGCGGCTGTTGAGCATCGGCGATCCATGGTAAGATAAGGATGGCTGCCGCAAAGAGAATGAAGTTATTAATGACGAGGCCTTCGCGTGGARGCCGCCGTCGCGGCATTTTGGAGCGTCAACGTTGCTGGCTGATGGGGTGACTCGCCMGGGCGAAGTCTKTGTAGCYAGCCTKGAGTCGGAAGAGCGCGCGTTCTTCCTAGACGTCTGCAGAGGTGGATTTCGAATAAGAATATATGRTAATATTCGAAGGAAATGATTRCAATCCCATCAAGAGAGGRGGATGATGGAGGATGATGGAAGAACGAAGGAGGCAGGCCAAAAATTGCGGGCGTGGGTGGTTGGTGTGGTCGCTGCCCCGTTTTAGAAMTATGGACCCCAGAGGCTAAACCCCAAGCGCWGCGCGATCTTCCCGAGGGGCCGCCTCGCCAACCAGGAAGGCTGGAGTAATAGGGATGCCTGGTCGGATGACCCTCCAACAATTGGAATTCAACTGTCARTTCGYGGCCRAAAGGCTGTTGTTATGTTGGCAGGATTTTTTACRACAAAGGGGKRACGTTGGGTTRGCGTTTGTAATATTCCATTTTCTTCTCTCTCCCTRGGCKSCGGGCTGATGGCGAAGCGTCAGCTTACAACGCCCTCGTTGATTTGTCCAATCGTGGTGGTGGGTGGTGGTAAGTCGCCCTGCGCACGATCGGCAACACGACTTYACGCAAGGAGGCTATGGTGTTTGTTCAWGTCTATCAATTTCAATGCAACTGYTAGCCCTTSAGAAGTCCCTTGAGTGTTAGTGATYGAGGCCAATGTTGCAAATGAKTCARAGTCTGCCTTGTTCCGTTGGAAAATCTATATCAAGATGATCTCTTGGTGACATCTTGTATCCTTACGTGTGCATGCTGAAAAAGCCTRTGGAATGAAGCTGAGCATCAGCCCCCTCCCCATAAAAATCTCTGTACGACTGTTTCGGAACGCGTATTTCTCAGCTCCCCGCATATTCATACCAATCCGATGGGTAGCATGTCACTGTGGCGTCGGCCGAAGCGGCAATGGTCTTGTGTCACAGTCTGACAAGCCCCCAATACGGTCTCAAATACGTTCCATTCATCCATTATTGTCGCTGCAATATGATCTATGGTATGGTACAAATYACCCGACTTTTCGCTTTCATAATACACAGACACCTCTTCATCTACTCTACCTCTCGCGTTTCCTTGGTGCACTTCGGATGATGTTGTCTACCCTGAGAAGAAGCTAGGGATTGTTAGTGGGGGCCATGGTACCTCGTGTATTTAGGTGACTTACTTCTGCTGCCTCTGAGGCAGAGGAAACAACAGCCCTCTTGAGCTTATAGCTCTCAATGACACCCAACTCCCTCATATCCGTGATACCACCTCCAGGAGTGAGCAGATCCAAACCGTAAGAAGTCATTCCATCATAGATTGCAGTCCGAAGCTTGGCGACAAGCTCGCTCGAATCATAACCGGCATTGTCGGCCAGGATAGTTGGCAGTTGTCGAAGAGCGGTTGCGAAAGATGTAACAGCAATTTGCTTCTTTCCGTCGATCTTCAACGCGGCGTTCTCAACCGCCTTAGCCATTAACATCTCCGCACATCCTCCTCCTAGTGTGACTCTTGGCTCCCTGACCGTTTGGGACAAGACAGCAAGGGCRTCATGCAGCGATCGTTCAGCCTCATCAAGCAGTTGCTCTGTAGCTCCCCTCAGAACGATAGTGCAAGCTTGGCCAGCTGCTACCCCGGAAAACTTGATCAAGGTATCTTCACCAATAATCACCTCCTCGATCAAATCGCACTGTCCAAGCTTGACCTGATCTGGGTGATCGAAGGTCGATGTTATCTCTCCGCCAGTAACCAACGCCAGTCTCTCAATACCATCGAAATCAGCGTGCTCGATAGACATGATACCAGCATCAGCAAAGAGCTGTTCAGGCCAGTTGTAGATAAGTTGCCKGTTAATGAAGCAGTTGATACCATGTGCCTTGATTTTGTCCACCTTTGCCTTCATCTTGTCCTTTTCTGCCTTCTCCAACTCTGCGAGCTTTCCAGTAGATCCAACCTTGACCCGAGCCCCGAAAATCTTRATCTTGTCGGTATCCATGGCAGTGTTGGCAACCAGGATCTTGGCCTTCTCGAGTCTCTTTGGCTGGTTGACACCAATTTTCTTGTCTAGAATAAAGCCTTCGTCGAGATATGAGTCACTAAGCTTGCCGCCWGCCTTCTTGATGATTTGGATGTGACTGAGATCTGAAGAGCCCTTCATCCGAAGCACTGCCTCGCATGCTAGCTCTGAGAAGTGACTCCGATCTTGTGACAGAACTTTAGAGCTCAATGTTGTCCGTGCGATAGCCAGAAGGTCCTTCTTGAAAGCCTCGGTGTTCTGGCTGTGATCCACCGCAGACTTCTCAAGGGCTGCRAGCGCTGCCTGACTAGCTATTCTGTAACCTTCAATAATCGTCTGAGGATGTATCTTTCTGTCAACAAGCTTCTCAGCYTCCCGCAGCAGCTCCGCAGCTAGCACTGTGACTGATGTAGTTCCATCTCCAACTTCGTCATCTTGTACCTTCGAGATGTTGACGAGRACTTTTGCGGCGGCGTTGTCGAGAGCTATCGATTTGAGAATTGTAGCACCATCGTTTGTAACAAGAATCTCGCCAGTAGAGGCAGATTGTAGGATCTTGTCCATACCCTTGGGCCCTAAAGTAGATTTCACTGGCTTTCATTAGCTGTTGACCTTACAAATTCACGAGGCAGGCGTGAATACCCAAGTCTCCCACCGCAATAGCTCCCACGAACGCGGAAAGACGGGCATTCTCTCCCTTCTCTTCTGTCGTACCGTCATCGAAGATCTGAGTSGGGTTGAAGGACGCCATTATGACTGGTGTGTATGAGTCAAAAAAGTCAGATGGGCAGAGCTCGTCGTCGCGATTTGGGAGGACGCGATTTTCATTTCGCGCTAGGCGGCACTTTGGCGAGCCACACCAAATCTTTAAACCCAAGGCAAAYCCACGACGACGGCAWCCATCTCCACGGYCTCTCTTCTTGCGCTCTTCTATCCTGCAGTAAACCAAGCAGATTAATTACGGCATCGTTTTTGCAGTCTGCGACTCTRCCAGCGCACCAATACCGCTTTCCAGCTCCCATCAACACRCCAAGTGGGGAAAAAATTCATACAAAATACCACCCCACCACCACCATCAACGAGATCGCAAATTCGAGGACGAGAAAACAGAAAACCACACCYGCGCAGCAGACTTAGATCTCTGCGCATCGTATTGAACCGCAATCATGGCGCCGAGTTTCGATCACTTGCCCGATCCGGAGGAGGAGGACTACGATGAGGAGGAACTCGACTTCTCCGATCTGCAGGAGCGRTTCGACGTCCAGCTAGAGCAGGGACTGGATACCTTCGTGGTCATCGATGGCCTGCCAGAAGTTACGGAGGAGACAAGACCAAAGCTAATCAAGTTCCTGTTAAGAAAATTGAATGCTATTGGCAGAACACGGGAGGATTCGGTGCATATGCCTTTGGGTGAGGATGGCAAATCTTACAAGTACGCAGCGCAGTGTGGGGAGCCGTCTTCTTGATGCTAATCACWCGCAGATTTGCTTTTGTTGAATATTCTACACCCGCCGAAGCTGCTCTTGCATGCAAGCAACTCGATGGAGTCTCGCTCGACAAGAAGCACAAGATGCTGGTCAACAAGCTAACCGATATCGAGCGATTCGGCCGCGAAGGACGTATCGATGAGAAGTACACWGCACCAAAGCTTGACGACTTCGCCGAGAAGGAACACTTGAGATCTTGGCTGGTAGACCCCAGTGGCCGTGGTAGAGATCAGTTTGTGGTATACAAAGACAATACGGTCCAGATATTATGGAACAACGAGAAGGACCCCGCAGAACTCATCGTCGAGCGCCCTAATTGGACTGAAGCCTTCGTTCAATGGTCACCACAAGGAACCTACCTGACATCCCTGCATCAGCAGGGTGTCCAGCTCTGGGGCGGTCCATCATGGCTTCGCCAAAAGCGATTCGCTCATCCATTCGTMAACATGGTTGATTTTTCGCCAACAGAGAAATACCTCACCACCTGGTCGCATCGTCCCATCTCTATCCCAGAGGAGGGCCACCCGCAATTAGCTRCCGAGGATGATGGCAAGAACTATGTCATCTGGGATATCGAGACTGGCAAGCCGCTCCGCTCTTTCGCRAACCTTGATCTCCCAAGCACCGGCAACGACGAGAATGGCCAGCCCATCAAGAGAAAGGTTCAGTGGCCAGCATTCAAGTGGTCAGCTGACGACAAGTACGTTGCTAGATTGACGCAAGGTTCATCAATCTC
This sequence comes from Lachnum nothofagi, assembly GCA_003988875.1. NCBI lineage: Eukaryota > Fungi > Ascomycota > Leotiomycetes > Helotiales > Lachnaceae > Lachnum > Lachnum nothofagi. The sequence continues at coordinate 8,774 of QYSG01019268.1, forward strand.
TGTCTACGATCTCCCCAGCATGGGACTTTTGGACAAGAAGATAATCAAGATTGATGGCGTGATGGACTTCGACTGGGCTCCCGCTACTCCWCGCAGAGAGGGCGTGAAGAATTACGAGCAAYTGTTCTGTTATTGGACCCCTGAAATTGGCAGCAACCCAGCAAAGGTTGGCTTGATGAGCATTCCCTCGAAGGAGGTCGTCAGAACTTTGAATCTTTTTAGTGTCACTGATGCAAAGCTACACTGGCAATCCGATGCGTCCTACCTGTGCGTCAAGGTCGACCGACACTCAAAGTCAAAGAAGTCCCTTGCTACGAGCTTGGAGATTTTCCGCGTTAGAGAGAAGGGAGTACCAGTTGAAGTCGTCGAAGGTCTGAAGGAAACCGTCGTCAACTTCGCATGGGAGCCAAAAGGCGACCGCTTCGTCATCATCACCACCGGCGAGGTAACAGGACCAACAGCAGTCGCTCCCAAGACATCTGTAGGATTCTACTGCCCCGAGAAAGTCAAGGGTGCTGGTGTCGGCAACTTCAAGCACATCCGCACCTACGACAAGAAGAGCAGCAACGCCATCTACTGGTCTCCCAAGGGCCGCTTCGCCGTTGTAGCTACCGTGCACTCGCAAACCAACTTCGACCTCGAGTTCTACGATTTCGACTTCGAGGGCGAGAAGCCAGAGAGCGACAAAGACCTGACTGCCAACTTGCAGCTCATGAACACAGCTGACCACTTCGGCGTCACTGACATCGAGTGGGACCCCACTGGCCGCTTCGTCGCTACTAGCTCCAGTTTCTGGAAGCATACTGTAAGTTCTGCCTCATARTTACTCCTTGAAGCCCAGTACTAGGCTAACAAACCTGAAAGATGGAAAACGGCTTCCACCTCTACGACTTCAAAGGCGAGCAACTCCGCGAAGAGCCCACCGAGAAGATCAAGCAATGGCTCTGGCGCCCACGGCCCCCCACCATGCTCACCAAGGACGAGCAAAAGCAGATCCGCAAGAACCTGCGCGAGTACTCCAAGATCTTCGAGCAAGAAGATGCGGACCGTGGCGCGTCTGCTGATCTCGCTGTCGTCGAGCACCGTCGCAGATTGCTGGATGAGTGGCTTGCTTGGCGCGCGACGATGGAAGAGGATGTTAGGGATGAGAGGGAAGATGCCGGGCTGCCGCTTGATCCGACTGAGGGCTTGATTGCGAGATTGTTGGATGAGTTTGAGTTGCGCTTTTCAGTTGGAGTTACCAGATGATCCATGAGATGAGGACATGTGGTTTTTGATGCATAGATGACAAAAAGCATGGTAACCATAACATTATAGGGCTAATAGTCTTTTTGTCTCTTACTGACACGTTATGTGTGTGCCTATTTCACTGCGGGCTTTCTTTGCGTTTGAGATGCCCCTCGCGAGAAGTCTCTCGCGTCAACCTCTCCCGCTCCAATACTGCCTATCTTTTCTGTAACCGCAATCCTTTCGAAAGGTTAGCCAATGCGGTTGTGTTAGTTCACTCCCGAGTTTCCAACCCGAACTAGTGCTCAAAGGTCTCGGGTGCTTTCCAAGCTGATAAAGATATTTCATATTTCATAGTCGACCCGAGTGCAGACCTTATCCCCAGTCCTTTCACACCACTCTCATGCGAGAAGTTTTGAGGGGGCCATTTGAAAGAATGAGAATTGGTCGGCTGCATAGAATAGACAGCACTACTCGTACTACCAGGTGGTGACGTTCCTAGCTGCTGCGCTAAATCCATTTCAATACCCCAAATCCCGAATTCTTGGGACCCTAATTGAAAAAGTCAGACCAAATTACAGTAAATTTTTAGCGAGCCGATTTGTGTTTAACCCGTCTATGGATTATTTTCTCTATCTTAGATTTCTCGTCCTTCAGCTTTTTCCAGCTCTTCGACAACATTCCTTCTACCATCCTTCTTCCCAACAACCTCGAGCCAACAAATTCTTCTCTTTTTGCTCCTCAAAATGAAAGACGCACATTTGATAGCCATTATCATCACCTCATTAGTCCTAGCCTGGACTGTGTCGATTGGTCTAATCATTTGGTTTGTGTGTATCAAGCCTAACCGCGAGGATGCTCGTCGCCAGGAGGCCGATCCCGAGGGCGCTGCAGCTGAAATAGGAAGAGAAAGCGGAACAGACGAAGCGCTTGGGGTGGCTCTGTTCAGCGTCGAAATTATAGTCTCTCCTTATATCTTCTGAGAGCTCGCGGCATTACTCTGCGTACACCGACTTTTCAATATTTATGATTCTTGCATGTCCTGGGTCCCATATAGCATAGTTTTACATACAGTAAGCTGCTGACCAGTGTTCCATTGATTCTGGAACATTTTGTAACGGATTCTAGATAGCCCTTCTGCCAAGGTATATGCAGAGTATTGTCCCAAGCTCTTACCTTTCATGGTTGGATCCCTCCACAAGTTCTGTGCACTTCCATTGTAACAGTTCTTGTCGTTTGCGTACGGACCCTGGAACGTCGTCAAACTAGTAGTCTGAGCCTGGTGCGGGATGATCCGCTTTTTGCGGGAAGGCTGTGGTGCGCACTATCGGTGGATGACCGTTTTAGCTACCGCTGTTAACTCATATTTTAGGAACCAGCCTCTGGAATGTCCAACGGACCAAATTACGAACCCAAGCGAGCGAACTACTATTCAGTATTGCAATACTACACTCACTCTCTCATAAACCTACAATCGACATTTAGAATATTCCTACACGGCATACTTGTCCAACTAATAACACGTACGGGCAAATTTCGGTACAAACTCCACCAAATCCTCTACACCTTCCAACACCACCATCTCAGTTTCCAGAATGAACGACATATACCTGCTCACCGTCCTACCAACTTTATTGGTCATATTATACATCGGATCGGGCTACCTAATTCTCCGTATTTTCGAGCGCCGCGAAGAGGCTCGTTACCTCGCCCTCAGGGAAACAGATCTTGAGAGCGCACCCGTATCGACGAACAACAGAAGCTCCGCGTCTCCAGATGGAGTCTCATGGACCTTCTTTTTCACAGGCGTTATGCCTAGTCCGTTTACATATCCGTCCACAAGCTCTCGAGTAAGACAGCAAGGTAGTGGATACGGGACAATTCCTCCCTCGGAGGGGAATAGAGAACAATAGGTGAGTGGGGAGAGGCTTGTGCCGAGCTCTACTTGAAAGCTTCTATGATCACATACTATTACGACCACAGAAAGAGCCGCTCATAATCATTTCTTAGGCTGGTCTTAACATTACGAATACCTCGATACGTAAAACTGAAAAGGAAAAGCGAAAGCACTGGCCGTGAAAAAGGGGACACATTGCATTCGGAGAATCAGAGACCAGGAAGAATGTTCCAATAACAATGGAACATTGTAACTACAGCTGCTCAGGCTACATATCTCAGGTGATGAGCCATGGGGGCGGGATTGGCGGTTTCTGATGCATGGTGAATAGTTCATAAAAGCATAGTCTATTACAAGATAACGCATATCATCTTCTTATCTCTAGTGCTTGCAGCCTTCTGCTATCATCCTGTTACTTTTTTGTTTGAGGTAATGAGAAGTCTCTCCGGCCTCGCCTCATCGACCACATCCTATTCCCACATATTCATTCTGTCACGGGATAAGTACAGTAGTGTGGGCTCGTGCTTGTAAGGTTATCCGCACTTCCTGGCCTGGAACTTTACCTCGCTTTCCTCTTGGAGCTGTCTTAGTCAAAGATGCTCTGCCACCTTTGATGCTGTGACAGACTCAATGAAGTCTAAGTCTGGTATATTCTGATCAGTCACTGGCCAAAATCGGATTTTATTTGCTCGATTCGGGTTGTTTACCGGTTGCAGGCGTTCGCCAAGCTCGTTTGGCTTATTTCGAAGTCTCGGAAATATGAATGGAAAGTGGCTGGGGATTGGTGCTAGGTGAATCGAAAGCTTGGTGTGCCATCTACCGCGGGGAGAGAGAGCGGCTTAGTGTGGCGTCTGCAAGGCTACGGTAGGCTTTGCTGAATCTTATGAGGGTTTTGTTGGCAAGGCTGGAATGTGCTATTCTATGATCAATTGATGGGTGTTTTGGGGGAAATTTTGATGCTGTGAAGAGTTGATGATGGGGAAAGAACATCAATGAGTGTACGACATGGCAGCGTGAGCTGAGTCACCTGATTCTCTCTTAGCGGGAGCAGTTTGAATTGTTCTATTTGAATTCAGATTCTTTCAAGTAGTAGACGTGTAGGGATCATTTCTAATAAGCATCCTTTGAAAGTTCCAAGCAAAGCGCAAAAAACATCAGTGGTCCAGTGCTCCCACACTTTTACTCCCCCAAACACCGAAGACATCTCTATACGCCCGTGCTCATTGAGACTGCTGTCTCAAACTCCCACCCTCCGAAGACCTCGGCGAATCCTCATCCTCCATCCCACTCATACTCCTCCACTTCCTCGGCTTATGCACCACCAGCGCCTGCTCAATAGCGGTCTTTAAACCCTCCGTCCTCTCCAGCAGCCCCTGCATCGTAGCATACATCTTCCCATTCTCCTCCGTGCACTCTGCCAGCTCCTGGCGCAGCGTATCCACCTCCTTCTTGCTCCGCTCCCGGAACGCGAGCTGGGATGCTCGGTTCTGCTGCCGCCGCCGCGCGACGGCTTCAGCAGAGGGCGCAGCGCGGGGTTTGCGCGCTGTGTGCTTGGTGGGTGGGATGGGCACTTTCAGACTAGAGGTTGGGGTGGGTGATGCGTTGGCACTGCTGTAGGGAGGGTCTGAGGGAGAGGGCAGAGGGGGTATCTGGGAGGGCGAGTTGGTGAGTGGTTCTTGCTCAGCGAAGAAGCTCATGGCAAGCTCATGGTTGAACTCGCTGCCCTGTGTTTGTATCGGAGGCACATACAGATGCTCCGTCATCAAGGGGTGCAGTTGGATAGATTGCGTCGTAGTCAAAAGCTGCAGAAGCTTCCTTATAGAAGGAAGCATAGTCCCAAGGGTTAGCTTGGTTRGGGTCGTAGTCCGACATCATGGCAGATTGCAGAGTTGCAGCACCTAGCAAAATTAGCACAAGTCTAATAACTCGTAGTGCAACTCAAGTGAAGAGCAAGAAGTACCCTCGAGGGGTTTTAGTAAGGACCGACATTGGTAAGACTTTTAGAAATACAGACATCTCGCAAGGCTGATGGTAACGTCAGTGGAGCTTCAGCCTCGCTTTATGGTGGCGACTGGATAGGGATATGGATYCCCGTCCTGGGYTAGGGTCTGTTCAAAACGGTCATTGGTCGACYATTGCAGCTATCAAGATGATTGCCGCTGTGCGTGTCGTATGTGCGGTCACGGTGGGGTTGTGAAAACTGGGGATTTGGAGTAAGGTAAAGCTTCCATCTCCATGTTTCAAAACGGACCAGAAGCTTACCAGAAGCTTAGGCAGGTACATGAAGCGGTGATGGCTTAGCCAATGAAGCTTAAAAGCTTTGAAAACTTGAGCTCTCGTAAGCATACTGTAATACTGTAGGGCTCGTGGGGTTGCAGTGTCTTCCTTATGGAATCATGAAGGAATCAAACGCCGACAGCCAACTCTGTGAATAGCGTCAAAAATGAATGGTGGTGTACATTTGCCAAATAGGACAAGCGAAGTGTCGCTAAGCCGAAAACGGAACTCACTGCTCTGAAGCGGCTAGCGTATGCGTARTAATCCGCACCCCCTGCTGGAGGCTGATTCCACATTCTRTGTCCAYGAAAAAGCAAACACCGCGGAGAACAGCTGACTAAAATGCCCTAGATYTCGACTGCTCATGGGCCTTGTTACCCATATCCAGACATCCTCCMCCGTGAYGACCGAAAGAGGCAAACAAGATTTGCGATGATATCTTTCACATCCCAGAAGCCGCATCCTGAGGTTGGAGAATGACTCCGATGGAGTTAAGAGACTTTGACGATGTTCTTGCCTTGCCGGGCAATATTGYAATCGGTACCAATCAGGCTGGAGAGGGCCCTGAGCAGCGCAGAGCAAATATCAGAAGACCTCGTGAAAGGCATCTTGAATGGATCTTCGAGGGGCCCATCTCGTCAGGTGTCAACTCTTGTAAGCACTTCACATGGGCCAGGGGATCTTATCCTCTGCATAATCAGGGCTAATGTACGGCACTTCCAGCTCTCCAACAAATGGTAACGCTGCCCCCAAAATTTCCCACAAAACGTGGTAAACATCGTGGCTAATGCCGTCCTCCCCCGTTCAGAATCTTCATTTTGTGGCTGAGTCCGGTACATCTCGCCCTCAAGGCACGGTGCGGAATCTCATTCGTTCTCAAGCTCGCCGGAAGCCGAAGAACGAGAACGAGAAAATTAAAGAGAGGTTACTTTTAGATAAGGAGAAGTCTACGAATAAAGGGAAGGAGCGATTTAACCCAGAAGCTTGTAATTGGTCAGCGATTCAGAATGCAAGGGCTAAACACAAACTTCCTGATCCGCATGGGACTTTAGGAAACCACGTACTAGACCCCTTTAGTTCACTACCATCAGTGTCGCCTAAAGAACTCTCAGCGGTGCAAGACCTACTTCTACATTGTACGTTCTCCTATCGGGCATTTGTCCTCCTTTACTATACCTATCTACAAGCTTCACACACACTAGCAAGATCAGCTGGACATTTCATACTCGGAATGGCATATTTGCCGCTCCGGGGTCCCGCTGTCCTGTGGCGGGTGTAGTGCGACCATGATAGGCATATGACCCCTCCAACTTATGTAGCCGGGGAGATGTTCCCTCGGTCCTCCTCCATCTCATAGTAGACGATAGCATGTTCCCTCTTTGTTGTCGCGATTTGACACTGACTTGTCTTGCAACTAGATGACTCTGTCTTCCGGCATAGCTATGCTCCAGTCAATCCTAGAGATGCGTTCCTTCCGTGGGCGATCTCTGACCCTATTCTCCTACACTCAACACTGTTCATTTCGGCGTTAAGTCGGGACTGTCTCTATAGCAGGCCTTTTGGGCAGGATATATTTTACCATAAGCACAAAACGATCCAATTGCTAAACAAGAGACTAGAGAGTACGACTGGACCTACTCCGGACGAAGTCATCGTCACAGTAACTAGTCTAACACATTTGGAGGTAGGAAAGTCCCTACTAGCACACACTTACCACTAACTACTTGCTCCCAGGCTCTTAGTGCGACACCGGGAACATCTAAGATACATATGGATGGCCTCGAAATGATGGTCAAGAGTAGAGGAGGGTTAAAAAATATGGAAAATAAAATCGCCAAGAAGCTTGTAACCTGGTATGTTTCGCTTCAAGAACACTRCTGACCTTCTGCTCACGAAACTCCAATAGGCTCGATAGTCTCGTCTCCATACTCCTAGGGACTAAGCCACGCTTTGACATTGACACGATCGAGAAACCTCAGCAGCCTTTTGACTGCGGCCCTTTCAGCACACTGGCTCTTAGATACAAAAACAAGCTTGCAAATCTCACTGGCCTGCCGGACCTCAGTCAAGAGACAACTGATGTGTACTGGCAATTACGGCACCTTTCGCGGGTCAAGRATGAAGCTTCCTACCAACAAGAGGCTTCCGAGATCGATTCATACAGCGATACCCTCGAGTACCTGGAACGACAGATTGTAGCAATCATACAAGCGGAAGAACTCTCYACCCCAAGCCAGRGCGCGTCTATCATMCATCTRTTTGCAAACGCTGCTATTCTRCACATATACATATTCATGCGGGACTTGCCAAAAGGTCTCCCATTTCGGTGGCTARTTGCAGAGCGAMTACGTATCGAACTAGAGAGCCTAGAYATAGACGCTCTCTTGGCYCCCTATCCCGAAATGCTGCTCTGGATACTCATTATGGGCGGCATGGGAGCTATAGGCTCATCAGACATAGGCTGGTTTGCAGGTGTRTTGGSAGATTTATGCCTKACKTTAGGYATYCGAGGCGGCAACGAGATTGCATTYACYCTRCARGAGTTCTTCTGGTCGGAGTTGTATCGGAGTCCGGTGACGGCACATTTTTGGAACAACGTTGCGAGGAGGCAAGGCGTGGTGAGCGGCTATGAAGTTCGACGACTTACGGATCATGTGTCRGCGCATCCTTTCAATTYTGAATCCCCTTGCGAATCTTCGRAGTCAGGTTGAGTCAAAAAGGGGAGCTCATTCCTTTCAATGTTCAATTTCGGAGTTTCTTACCAGCCAGGGAGGACAAAAGACCAACTGGCGAGAAAGTAACGCAACATTTGAGACTTTCTTCCTGGMAGGATTACCACCGCCAGCGAGAGCATTACAACGGAGCTGGATGTTATGCCTGATAGATTTCGGGTGTAYAGCGATTTATTGCAGTATTAAAAAACTTATTGCAGTATTAAAAAACTTCAGAGACTGGCTTCAGCGGAGGATGCTCCCCAGTCACGGTGTGCGCATTTAGCCGTCTAGAACTACAGGAGTCGAGGTAGCGGCTTCTAAGCTTCACATATGAGGGTTCTAAAGTCCTCAAAAATCAGCAATATTCTTTGATCGGCCAGAAGTCGAGTAAGATACAGCATAATTGCAAGTGTGTGGTTGCAGATCACGTGCCTGAAAGTATGTTTTTGCTTCTTGTTCCGCGCCCTAAGCTAGCTTTTCCTCTTTTGCAGATTTACCTATTGAGCCAAATCGCAAAAGGTGAAGTTCCCTTTC
>QYSG01019312.1:0-14836 GCA_003988875.1 Lachnum nothofagi
AAAAACTGCTGTCAACTTCACCCTTCGTTCATTCATCCACACGCAACCTTTCAAAATCCTTTTAGAACCCTGGATAATCAGACTGACAAAAGTCGATCTGCTTCGATGCTCTCACGATGTCTCGGCTTCTGCGAGGCAACCCCATGATCAGTGTGGTACTGAAGCCGGGATGCTTTGATAGCAAGATTCATATTTGTGATGGCCATTTTATAGGGGAGGAACGTGACTGARGGTTTTGTGTGAGGGGGCTGGCGTGATTCACTTGAACATTATTTGAATGGCAAGACTTGAAAAGAATGGCYGAGGAGAGGAATAGATGGGTTACACTAGAGTCGAGATTGAAATAAGACCCTGGCCAGAAATGGCCGTAAACATAGCAAGTATATTATAATTACGAAAAGGAACTAAACGTTGAACACGTACCTCAATCAGGCAGTACCAGAACACACCAACTCATTCATCCCCCAAAACCTCATACCCATGATATCCATCCCCCCCAAACGCCTTCTCCCCCTCCATGCTCCACCCCTCGTTCTTCCTCAACCACTCCCCTCCAAGAAACTGCCTAATACACGTATCACGCGGCTTCTTCTGCGGGCTYTCCAGCGGGACCAGCTTGTAGAAGTTCGCATCCACGCTCGTTGGCTGACAACTACACTTGCCCTCYCGATGCGGGGGACAATGATGATTGATATCATGCTGGTAGCCAATATCCCTGAAGAACCAGATCTCTCGTTTCGGCAAGAACATAGCCACAGACAAAGTATGTACCGGCGCGTCGCCGAATCGCTCRTAGTAAAACCCGCCCGCTTTGTCCAGCCAGTCGAAATACGCCTCGTTGCCCTTGCCGCGCCAGAAGTTCAGGGAGCCGATCTCAAAGTTGGAAAAGAACTGGCAGCTGTTGTACTCGGTGCGCTCGAGGAGCCAGACRAGGTCGGCGTCAGGGTGCAGGAGGTGCGGGTGTGCAGCGGCGAAGGCGCGGGTGCGGGACCAGAGGGAGGGGAAGGAGCGCGCGTCGTCGAGGATGTTCATGTTGAATCCGTATTTGAGGTTGTTGTCGCGCATGAAGCGGAAGACGTCGTAGTCGATGTCGCAGAAGTAATGAACCTACATTGCGTATCAGCACGAATTGCTTTGGAAGGATTCTTCCACTTACATCTGGCTCAACCCTCCAGTAGAAATCGTAATTCCGCAGAAACGGATGCTTATAAAAGAACCCACTATTCCACCGACACATATGATGATAACTYACCAGCCACCCCTTCCCCACYCCAATCGTCCCCAAATACTCAAGACTATTCATAAACCTCCCCTCATCGATCCACTCAGGCAGCGACCAATGCTCCTTGGGCACAACCTCATAGTAGCACTCCGCACTCGTCAGATTCCGCGTCGCAGCCTTGAACTCCTCACTAAATGGCTCATCGTTGAAAAAAACCCACGGGTACTGCAAGTCATCAGCCTCCCTCCCAAATCTATCTCATCTCGCGAGAAATCGAAGCTCACYTGATACTTCCTGTTCCACCTAAACTCCAACTGCCGCATACTCTGCATCATGCCCTCGAGCTCCGAGTTCCGCACCAAACTGATCAGCGCTGCTCTCGGCCTCCCGCTCCACCCGACTGAAGGAAGGTGCAATCCATGCTTGACCGCGTACTTGTTATCAGAGTTCTCAGCAAGCCAGCGTATCGGGTCCGGTCCCTTCTTGCCTATGTCCTCTGGTACGTATGCTTTTATAGGTTTATATGCATCCAGCGAATGCACATCCTTAAGCTCTACTACACCTCTTGTATATGAGTATCTCGGCGTCATCAGCACGGCCACGAACGCAACCAGTACGAAGACAAATGCGATACTTCGAGGCGATGACGGAGCACTATACATATCTCCCCATTAGTAACGGCACACACCCCAATCTTTAGGTATTCCACTCACTACTTTCGCAYAATCTTCGGCACTCTCGGCCGCCGCCACGTCCGTTTCCGCGGCTTGGGAGGGGTGCGCCAGAACGTGGTTGAGTCCGTTGAAGAGGTTGTGTTGAAAGACCATTGGCTGCTGGCTGAAGACGCAGAGCGGATGGGTGAGTATGCCTGGAGGGCGCGGTTGTTGAAGTTCCGGGCTGGTTTGGGGGTGTTCATTGTGAGTGGTGTGTTGTAGTGGTTGGATAGCGGCAGGGCGAGGATGTTGAGGCGTAGCATTGGCGTTGGAGAGTGCAAGTTGTGAACTGGGAAAGGAAGGAGGGGCCTGCTTTTCCAGTGATAAGAGTTCTGGGAGCAGGTAGAATTTGCCTTTTCCTCCCTCCATCGCTCTTGCTAGCACAAAACTTCAGGCATGGGGAAAGAAGTACCAACCCGAAGGACATTTAAAAACCAAACAATCGTGCTCGCAAAGCGGCATAGACAAGAAAAATAAAGCTCAATTCTTTTAGTCAGCCGAGCGCAAAAAAAATAATATACATACACTGATATCACCCRGRATATCAGAAAATCCCCSGTCGCCCTTGGCCCGGCCTCATATGCCCTGAACGCCTTCGCAAAAAATGTTTACACACAATTATTTGGGCCGTAGCTTACGCGCCCATTTCCTCGTCCTCTAAGCCAAGAACCCGCGCATATTGCACGGTGTGTCTTTGTAAGTCACGGAATTTTCCTGGAATATTATTAGTTCGGAGCCGTGTGTGAGGGACGGGAGGAATGGCTTACCCAATATTAATACAACCTCCTTCAGTAACTCCTTCCTGTCCCAACCGCAAAGCTTCTCGTCCTCGCTGYACCAGCCCTCGCCTTTTTCGGCTGGGTCGGACTCCTTTTCTTTAAGGATACCGCCCATGATATTTCGTAAGAGCTCTTCGACCTTGGTCTTTAGGCCTTGAGCACCAATACGCTTGGCGTACATGACCAGGTATATCCTGAACTCTTCTCTGGCACCCAACTGCAGAGCTGCCGCAACGCGATTTTCGAGATGGGCRATACTGACGCCCGATTCAAAATTCTCGAATCCTTCACGGGCCAGCAGTGTCTTGATGAGTCGTTGGAGATGATACGCTCTTCCTTTAAGAAGAACTTCATTTGTAGTATGACGCTCTAAATACGGGATGATGCCAGAAGAAACGTTYAAGGCATCGACGTCATCCTTATCTTTCCGCGAATCTGGGCCGACTGCAGTCGATTGCAAGCTGCTGATCGAGGAATCRTTTGAGTTCCAATACTGACTGCCGACAGCCCACCAAGCTTCTGAAAGGCGTTGCCACACAAACATGTTCGGCGAGTACAGATAGCCATCTCCATTGCTCAACGTAACGATAATGTGTCCATTAGAGTTCAAGTGACCAGAAGTGACACCAGGGGCGCTTGTGACGTGTGTGCCTAAGGAGTGCATCGCGATGTCAAGGATCGGCGCCAGGGAAACTGGCGGATGCGGCGACGCGAGGGTTTTGATGTTCCAAACATAGCACATACCCACCGCCGAGATGGCGAGTAGCCACCATCCTCTGCATTCGATGATGACAGGCTGTGCTTCTAATACCAGGGCGTTGAGGACTCGTCTTCCAGCAGGAGTCCACGTATACATGCTTCCATCCTCACAAGCAGCTGCCCAGAAGTTCTTGTTGCCTGTGACGAGCACTACAGCTCTGGGGAGGAAGTCTTGCCACTGAACAACGCCTCTCTTAGTTGTGCTAATCTTCGAAGGATCCCTCATCTGTGCTGGGTTAGAACCCGGATTCTGAGCCTCGAATATAATATCGTCGGTAGCTTTCGAGGATTCATCTACTCCATTCGTGCCATTCGCTCCAGAGTTTGGCGGTGGCAGAGTGCCGCGATCGAGTGACCGCAGAATATGTGTTCTGACTTTGGGAACCGCTAATCGTACTTGGCTCACAGACAGAGCAGGATTAACGACTGCTGGCCGAATGAATTCAGGGGTTACTACCAGTCCGTTCATCGGTGGCGCAGGAACAGCAGGTTCTAAGCCATTGACACCGTTRACCATAATCGGAACGGGTCCATTGGTGTGTCCGAGAGCGGGCCGCTTGTTGGCTTGGTCTTCATGCTCATCTTCCTCTAGCACGATGGCCTTTCGCTTGTTACCGAGCAACATTGCTGATAGACCACCTCTTGGAAGACCRTCGTATGGCTTTGATAGATCGAGAATCGACTGCGGAGCGTCGTTCTGAGCATTATTATTGGAGTTCGAGGCCATCAATTGAGATTGAGGCAACGAGGATAAACCTGTCCCAGAAGACGAAACCAAGAGCGGCGCAACCCTCTTCTTTCCTTCCTTGGTGATCGTCACCCGCTGCTTCATAGCCTCTAGCTTTGATGCATTYGGGTCCGGTGCTGGGGGCGCCGCTGGAGTTCCGGCAGAGGCAGGAGCYGGCGCATCCTGTGGTGGTCGTCCATTGACTATAGGTAGTGTGGAAGAGATGACTCCAGCCATCGGAGTCGAGGTTCCATTTCCATTCAGCACAGGGGGAGGATTTGAGCCCGCATCACCCATAAGTGCGCCCATCCGTCCTTCTGCTCCCCGCAGCTCTCCAGCCTTACTTCTCTCCTCCAGACGTAACGCAGAGACATCTTCAACCACACCAACACCTCTTCGATTAACACCAAATTTCGACAGAGCCTTGTCATTCTCTGACCAAGGTGCGATGAAACCAAGCTCGCCTCTCTCGAATTCCAACGCAATAATTCCGCCATCCAAACTTGACGCAAAAATAGTCAAGCCATCCGGAGTCCACGCAAGATCCGATATTGACTTGCCTGCCAAATCTTGGCAGATGACTAATGGCCTCGAAGAGCTGGTGTTCCAGATACTTAACGTCTTATCCTGTCCAGCACATGCRATGACCGTGACCAAAGGTTGTGTACTATAGCCGTTGGCGTCCATACTTTCCGCGCTYAATTCCTGTTTACTAAACAGACGTGGAGAGAAAGTGCAGACTTCTGTTGGTCCCTCGTGTCCAATAAGATTGATATCGCTATCCCAAAGTCCTCGATTGATGATAGCGACCGAGCTCACAGGCCCATTGACCGCATTCGCTGCCGCRATATGATTTCCATCTGGCGACCAAGAACATCTACGAAAGTATGTAGTAAGCGGTGACGAGGCAAAGGGCGCAACAATCGTATGCTCGAGGACAAAGTTATTGTGCGAGTCGTAAGCAGTAGCATTGGGCGGCGGAGAGGTAAATCGAAAGAGCTTAATCGTGCGATCGTCGCTAGCCGTCGCAAAGTACTTATTCGCAGGATCAAACGTAATGCCCTTGACATGACTCTGATGCACAGAAAGGATCTTCAGCTTCTCGAAAGTATGCCCAGACCAAACCACGATCTTCGAGTCCAGACCAACAGATACCAAAATCGAGGAATCGTAAGACCAACCCAGATCCTGCACATCGTTGTCGTGTCCGATYAGTCGCCTTAGGATTTTCCAATTCTCTACGGGCGGAGGCTCATTCGATCCTAAGCTCCAAATCAGTATTTGCCTTGTTTATGTTTCCAAACAAACTTCGTAATCTCGCATACCAAAAGAGGCAGAATGTGCAGGCGGGTTCGTGTCCAGGTGGTAGATACAAATAATCTTATCATCCGCGCCGGATGCCAGCCAGCGTCCATTCGGCGAGAACCTAACCGTATGGATCGTGCCAGAATGGTAGCTCATATGGCAGAGCTGCTTCGGCTTGGGGTACGCTGGGTCTCCTGCGTTGAGGATGGCCTCGGTGGACCAGATTCGCACATGGCCATCTGTCGCAGCAATCTGTCAGCCTCGCGCCCAACTTTTCCTTTCCTTTTTTAGGGGGGATATTGTGTACCTCCTGCGGCCGTGGCAAGCCTGCTCCCGTCGGCAGACACATGAAGCGAGTATACTTCGTGGTCCTTGGTTTCTCCTAGAGTTGTGGGCGCATGTCAGTTCAGTTCCAATTTTAGGGTCTGCGGGAAATTTCCACATCAACACATCAACACATCAACGCAAACGTACCGGAATGGGTGAGCCAGCTGGGCTTGATGATCCTCATGGTTGTGGTRGAGGCGGGTCTATGTGCATCATTGAATTGCGGGTTGTTTGCATGGGCTGGCGCAAAGGGAAATGGGAGGGCGAGCGTAAAYGGACAACGCGGTCGCGAAAGCCAAAACGACGCCTATTTTTGAGGCAGCTGTGAGCACTTCTGCCACGCTTGGGAGGGCATGCTTGATTGGCCAGGAGCCGGGGGTTCGCGCTTAGTKGGGTCTCACAAGAACTTGAACTTGGATATATTGATGCTTGTAATATAATGATCTTCATGTTTACTTACAGATCAACATAGGGAGAGATATTATTGATTCTCGAAATCTTTAACGTTTTCTCCCAAAAAACAGATCTCATCACAAAATATATAGTCACACGTGATTCGAGATCCCTGCAAAATRTAYAGTGCCTGAAGCTCTCTGAG
This sequence comes from Lachnum nothofagi, assembly GCA_003988875.1. Lineage (NCBI taxonomy): Eukaryota > Fungi > Ascomycota > Leotiomycetes > Helotiales > Lachnaceae > Lachnum > Lachnum nothofagi. The sequence goes on from QYSG01019312.1 coordinate 6,431, forward strand.
CTTCCTCCATCAACAATAACGAATGGAAGCAGATGAATGCCAGCCCATTTTCTCCCCCGCAAATCAGGTGTCCACCGGATAGCCTGTAAGCTTCACCCTCTCACATACTCTCCYATCTTCACTCYATCTCTACCTCTACCCATTTTCACCAGCAACTCTAACTCTCTCCTCCAGGCATAGCACTCTACCGCTTCCTCCTCACGCAATGCCCACGCATCCCCCTCGCCTCTGACCTACCCTCCCGCGGGCCCACCAACCCGCTCACCCACCTAATCCGCAAAAAATTCAAACAGCACATCTACACCACCTCGCCCCGCATCGTCCGCAACGCCCTCTCCAACGGCTACGCGCTCGCCGCCCTGCTCTCCTCCGCCACCACATCCACATCCAATCCCATCCCTAACCCCRTCGCCCTCTCCCAAATACACTCCCTCCTCCACATCCATGTCGCCTCCTCCCTCGCCGCAAAAGCCAGCACCCCACCTCCAATTCCCCGCATACGCCCGCCGAAACCGGCAAGATATCCGGGAGCAGGCAAGTTGCTCGATGTATTGCCGAGGAAGAAAGAGGAGCTGGGAGGGAGCGGGAGGAGGRTTGTGCCTAGGCTGAGCTTCATGGGGAATTCGTCGATGCCAATCCTCCACACGAAGCGTCCTCAGTCCCCCTACCTATCCCGCGTAATGCGCCAGAAAGCCGACCGACGCATCAAACGCATCGAGCAAATGATCTCTCTCCACGAAGACATTGCTCTCGGCTGGAGTGAAGCGGAGTGGGAAAGTATTGTGTGCGAGCAGATGGAAAGGGAAGGGGTGGAGTTCGAGAGTTTGGAAGAAGCYTGGCAGTGGGGGACTGATGCGCTGGCGTGGGTAAGGGAGTTTGAGAGGACTTATAGGACGGTGGGGGACGCGGGTAATAGGGAGATGGAAAAGAATCGGGAGACGTATGTTAAGATGGTGGAGGTTGTGGGGAAGGAGGAGGAGTTGTGGGAGGAGGAACGCAGGATGAGGAGGCATGAGAAGAGGGCGGCGAAGTGGGTGGTGAAGATGGAAAGGTGGAAGAGGGAGGCGGAGGAGACGGCGTTGAAGGGGGAGGTTGAGAAGGAAGGAGTTGGCGACTATGTCACTTCTGTTGTGCAGGAGAAGRGCGGCGAAGATGAGAAGGTTGAGAAGGAAAAAGAGCGGCAAAAGAAACAGAAGAAAGAACGGATGCCAACCCGAAATCCCGAACATCAGGTGTTGAAAGAGCGGCCTCTGCTGCGCAGGAAGAGACCGTACATGAAAGGGGAAGATACAAGACCTTCTCCTGCGCAGAAAGAAAATCCCAAAGGCGACGGAAGGGTAAAGCCAGAGCTGGGAAAGCAGATAARGTACAAGGAGAAGGTTTCTCCGACACGAGGATCGGAGAAGTAACCAAGAATTCAACCCCGAGAACAATGGATCGTCGAGGAGCGAAGAAGGCGGAGGATGATAGGGAAGGGGTCGAAAAACGAACGTTTCGGGACAAAACCTTCACCGCCCAACAGAAGTAAGGAGTAAGATATTGTAAGATACGGGTGTCCGCATTGTACGGCGTCTGGGAAGATACCAAAATCACATCTTGTACAACATCCACATATAGAGGCGAAAGGTTATCAATATCATCGCATTGCATTATTCATCTCTCATTCAAAGGACACCAGAGCCGCAAAACCGTTGTGAAATCCTGTTTCGCCGCGCTGATGCATCCATAACCGCCGTAAAGAAACATTTATCCGTCCTTGCCTRGCCTACTCCTCCCACCCTCATATCGTCTACCCTCTCATAGTCGTGCTGTTGCGCTTCATAAATCGTAGTGGGCTTGGATGTATCTAGTGGGCAGAATATGTAGCACCCTCAGGTGGCTGAGGCAACTTCTTGTGATTCGGGTGCGCCATGTAGCGTCTCAGCTCTATCAAGATGGTCTCCATGGTGTTTTCCCGCTTCCACTGGGCGAGACCGGGAAGCTTGGCTGGGTCGACCTATAACACCATCAATAATCAGCATTTGCYATTCCCATATCTAAAAGTTCCATATGTGTGGGCATGTGTAGGTATACGTACGACTCCATTCTTAGGATTCACGCAAGGCAGATTGATCTGGCTCACGAACTTGATGGTCGGTGGCTTGTCGGGGTACTCGTCGCCGCAATGCATGGTGAGGGAGTAGATGCGGTTCTCATGGACGCTCTGGAGGGRAAAATATGTTAGGAATAGTGTGGAAGGGAGTGCGRGGTGCGGAAGACGGGAACGTACGTGTGGAGGGCCTAGGATCGTGCCGTTCCAGTTGGACATCAGGAGGTCGTCACCGTCTGTGAGACCGTACGAGCATGCCTCTGTAGAAAAGATACATCAAAAGTCTGCATGGTAAGATGCGAGGTCTTATGCTTACCAGCTCCCAAGCCYTTCTCGCCCTTCTCCAACTCCTCCAGTAATCTAAAGTTGCGTGGTACTTTAGCACCCATCTTGCCGGTGATGTTTGCCGTGTCAGATACTCTGGAAGTCAGAGTGTTYAGAAAGTCGATGGCTCAATCGCAAGCTCGCAGAAGCCTGGTGAGGCTAAAAAATTGCTATCGTGGATTGAATGGGAAGATGTGAAGTCGTTCAGAAGGTCGATGGCGGGGCTCGAATTTGAACGGTAGRCAMGGTCCGGCGAAACATCGGCTCTCCCGCAAGGCCACTTCCTCTCAAAGAAACGTCTCACTCAGACTCTCAGCTTTAGAACATTCACGATCATGGAGACATGAGAGTAAAAGAAAACATACCGACCTGCGAAATGTGAGAGCTTACGTCCCCACGTGCCTTGGCTCCCTTACTAACTGAGAGCTCGAGGCGGCGGAAAAGTCTCTTGRTGAGCTGAAGGGCTTGCGTTCAACGTCTGAGGCTCAGATTGCTGCTGGTGAGTCATAATGATCCATTATRRTTCCATCAAAATTAACAASACATTAGATCTCAGCCAACGCCCCAACTTCGTGACACCTTTCCTCATTGCATGCGCCGCGAAGAATGCCAAGTTCACGGGCATCGCAATCGTCTGCTTGCAACGACTCGTGGTATCACGCGCTCTTCCAAAGCCAAGACTAAGGGAGGTTCTCGAGGCATTTAGGGAAGCCACGTCCGCTGGGCTTGATGTCCAGCTTAAGATCCTCCAAGCTTTGCCTTCTCTGCTTTCTAATTATGCAGATGAGTTGAAAGGCGATTTGCTTGCGGCTGCATTGAATATATGTACTATTCTTCAGGCGAGCAAGAATGGMATTGTCAATAATACTGCCGCGGCAACGTTGCAGCAGCTCGTGGTGTCCGTATTCGACAAGGTGGTTGCTGAAGATAGTACGTACTTTTGCTTTTAAAGCTCTTTACAGATCTAACAATTTCACAGATATTGCTCTAGAGGTTCCAACTATTGGAGAAGCTCCCGTTGAAAATGGAACCATTCAGCTCCGAGCAGCAGCGCTGGACGCGTACAGAGTCTTCAATGATCTCTGCCTCTTGACAGAATCACAGAAGCCACAATTCCTCAAGTCCAGTGGAATGCCACAGACCTTCGGCTTGGAGCTCATAGAATCAGTTCTGACAAATCACTCTGACATATTTCTTTCGCACCCGGAGCAGGCTAATATCCTGCGTACTCGGGTCATGCCATTCATCATCAGCTCTCTTTCGGARAAGCTGAACTTCGCGGTCACAGTCCGAATTGTGCGAATTTTATACACTCTCCTCAGGCGCCACCTYAGCATTCTCTCGTCTGAGGGTGAAATGGCATTGGGTCTTCTTGCGCACATGCTGGAYCATGATACTGCGCTATGGAAGAGATCTCTCTGCATGGAGGTTCTGAGAGGTATCTTTGCTGAAGCAGCATTGATCAGGCGGATATTCGCAACATATGATGCTCAAGAGGGGAGAAAGAAGATTCTAATGAACCTGGTTGCAGCTTTCGTRCGAATAAGCAGCGAGAAGCCAGCCTTGATTGGTCTTGGCAACCAATCTACGGTTCCCACAGCATCTCAAAGGGATGTTGGGACAGATCAAGCGATGGTCGAAGCCAGCGGTGTTGCGGGCATCATCAGTAGCTCTGTCAGCTCAAGTGAGCCCTCAGCTGGCATCAGCACCCAATGGAGCATAATGAGGGTACCTTGCATTGATCAACTTGACAAAACGGATCCGCCCTCGGTCCCAGAAACCTATATATATAGTCTCACGCTTGCTTGTATAAGTGGTTTCTCTGAAGGCCTGGCAAAATTTATCCTGCCTTTGACGGTTCCAGAAAGATCTCGAAAGAAAGCCCCAAAGTCGTCAGAATCCGAAGGAAGACCCGGGACGCCTGGGACGCCTGAGCCACGAGCAAACCTRGAGAKACGGTCATCGATTAGGAAGAATCCTGTTCCTGTGAACCCATTGACCCTCGAGGATCATCCCCTTTACGACGAGGTTAAGACTTGTGCAGGAATCGTTGATGAGTGTTGGCCTGCGATCCTAGCAACATGCTCAACTTTCCTAAATGCAGCATTAGATTCGGATTACTACCATGGCCTGGTCAGATCGTTTCAGAAGTTTACTCATGTGGCTGGTCTTCTACGCCTTGCTACTCCACGGGATGCTTTCCTGACAACACTTGGCAAAACAGCAGTTCCTCAACATCTCTTGACCGCAAATGCTACTCAGCCCTCAACACCAGCGACACCCTCTGCAGAGCCTTCGAGTATGTTCAGCAACGCAAAGGGTCTGTTGAGTGTTGATAGTCTGGTCAGCCAAGCTTCTACAACTATAAGCGAGCGAGTAAGGCAGACCTCAGTTGATGTGTCACTATCGTCACTCAATACTAGGAATCTTTTATGTCTGAGAGCTCTTCTAAACTTGGGCATCGCTCTCGGGCCTACTCTTGGTTCGGCTTGGGGCATCATTCTAGGAACTTTGCAAGAAGCTGACCTGGTGCTCTTCTCGGCCACAAAAGCTACGAGGACTCCTACGAGCCAAAAAGCAGAGAAACAAAGCGTAGGCGACGATTCAGCTTTRCTTGCAAACTTTGGCACAGAGATCAAAGCTGTTGAGACGGCGGCTGCAAGACTCCTGGAAAGCACCATTGACTTCCCAAACGAGTCGTTCTTGGAGGTTGTGGTAGCGCTTTGCTCGYTATTCGGAAGAGAGGAAGCTCCACAGATAGCATCYGGACCTACCAGTCCCCTTTCTCCTCAGTACGAAGGCCGGAGACCGTCAATTCACAAAGGCTCCCATCGACGAATCCAGAGCATCAATATTGCAGCTGCTACACAGAATCAAGAAGACCTATTTGCATTGACCAAATTAGGCGATGTTGCTAGTATCAACATCGATCGACTTATTGCGTCTACGCCAGATGTCAGCGGTTGGGCTGTCTTGACTGCAGAAGTTATCAAAGCCGCCTGCTCTACGTCGACGCCAGCATCAGTCAGRTTGAGGGCAGCCGAAATCCTCGTGCGGCTTGTTCTAGAATCTGCCAGTGCCACGCTTTCTCTACCGGATGAGACCCGGAGTTCTATCCAGCTGCGTCTCCTCCAGACCTTCAAAGCGGCAATACAGCCACTCGAGTCCAACGAGCGCGATTCATCACTTGCAATTCACRGCACAGACATCGATGTCCATAAGGTAGTCCTCGAAGGGCTCAAAAATATTCTGGAGCAGTGTGGAGAGACTTTTATCAGTGGCTGGGACATTRCCTTCCAGATAATCGGAAGCGTCTTTATCAAGGATCTTCAAACCCGCGGCTTCAAGTCAACGGAAACYCGGTCGTCTCGACTGATCCGATCTTCTTTCAACTCGTTGCAGCTTATTTGCTCTGACTTTCTATCACACCTTCCCAATTCCTGCTTCATCATCCTCGTTGATACCCTATATAATTTTTGTACTCAAAATGACGATCTCAACATTTCACTAACGGTATTACCAATCTTACTCATCCCCTCAATGTCATAGACTGACCCCTCTATAGACCGTAACGTTCTTCTGGGTCTTGTCAGATTTTATCTCTGGTAGGACTAGCTCCTTCTCTCTGAGTCCAAACCTCATCCAAGGTTCGGACGAGAATACATTGGTAGAGATGGCATCTGGGAAAGATCTTGCGGTCTCCGACGCTGCACTTTGGATGTTGTTGCTTCTGCGTTTGACRGCTGTCACTACGGACAATAGATTAGAGCTAAGAAACAGTAAGTTCMCCAATACTTTTGTCGATTGAGTCATCTCGTAACGCCTTCGCAGGTGCTATTCAAACTTTGCTCAGRATATTTGACGCATATGGCGATCAGCTTAGCCCAGAAGCTTGGTCAATGTGCCTTCAATCGGTAATTTTCAAGTTGCTCTCGTCTATTGAAGAACAAYTGGGAGTTGCAAATAACCCTGAGGCATCTGTACCAGATAAGGACCGGCTCGGATGGAACGARACAACCGTCGTTGTTCTTAACGGACTTACCAAATTACTGTCAGATTATATAGACGCGCTTTCAAGTCATTTCACATTCGCAAAGTCATGGAAGACTCTGCTTCAACACTACAAGRCTTTACTGGACTTCAAGGTGCTTGATATCAACACGGCAGTCTTCAACTCGCTACGGGATATTCTCTCGCATGGYAATGTTGCAGAATCGGACAAGACTCATTTCGACGGCACCGCGATTGATCTAGGCTGGRGTCTCTGGTCTCATTCTCTACCTCCAGTCGCGCCAGACGYCTCCGAGAAGAGATTCGACAACCAGAAATACTTGGTCGCATATGTCTCTGCGTTGCAAGAAATATATCGCCTTGTACAATCAGATCTTAATGCCGAACAGGTCCAAAGAATGCTGACACTGCTCCGTGAAGCAATACAACAAGCGAGCGCAGCGACATATTCTGCAGACATCGAATATCTAACACCACTGCAAAGCCAAGTTCTGGAATCCCTGAAGATGATACGTACAGACATTGAAGGCGTTCCAGCTGCGCTGATTAGCCATGTTTCAGAGTTCATTGGTCTGGCATTTGATGAGCAGAAAACGAGTTCTGAAAAGCAACGTCCCACCTACGTTGCCTTGTCCAAGGCGTCAATGACCCTCACGGAGAGTCTGATCCTAGCCCACTCATCCGATCACGGYATCTACACGACCGGAGCTTTGACCTCCGCTCTRACCGCACTTTCGCGGCCAATTGTCCTCAAGTACTCCTTCCCAATCATCACAAAGAGCACGTCTCCATGGCGCCGAGCAACAACYTCCTCTCTCGCCATACTAGACGCAGTCTTACCTKTCATCACCAAGTCCGACCTCAAAACCGATATAACGAACCCAATCTGGACCTCAATCGTYACGGTCGCCAACGCAATCACCACTGCGGACTGCACSAGCCTGCCCCCCTCCATCGACATCAAGTCCGACCAATCCTTCGATCTAACATCCTTCACCACCCTCCGCGCCCTCATCACCCCCGCCCTCGGCTCCCCATCCATCCCTGACAAAACCCGCCGCACCTACACCTCCTCCCTCTTCCACCAATCCCTCATCCACGCCCCCCTCCCCTCCGAGCTCCCTACCTCCCCCAAAGACCTCCTCTCCGTCCTCTCTATCCCCCGCAAAGGAACAACCGTCGACCCCCCTCCCTCACCCCGCACCCAAATCTCCTACCTCTGCCTCTCTACCCTCCTCTCCCTCGTCACCGCCCACTCCTCCACCCCMTCGGAAATCAAGCTCGCGCAAGCCGCTGCCCCGTACCTGATCCTGCGCGCGGGCATCACGCTGCGCGCTTACATCGCGGATCAGCCTCTGCGTGGACGGATGCCGCAGCCGTTAAGTCAGAGGAAGGAGTTGTTGTTTGTTTTGAGGGAGTTGGAAAAGCTGAGGTGTGAGATGAAAGCGATTCCGGATGTGGATGGCGTGGAGAGTGAGGGGCGGAGGCATCTTTTCAGATTGTTTCCGCTGTTAGTGGGTGTTGCGAGGGTTGGGGGGAGGGATCAGGAGGTGCTTGGGGTGGTGGGGAGGTGTTTGGATGGGGTTGGTGGGGAGTTTGGTGTTTAAGYYAGTTGCAAAGCGTATGGGGATGCAAGATGAATAGAGGGGCTTGTAAGAGTATGAGAGAAGAYCATCTTAGAGAAACGGAGACAAGTTGTTATTGAATGATTTGAGATTATCTCTTTTGACTGCAGCCTTCAAAGCCTATTGGTATTGAGAGAAGAAGTGTGATGCTTACTTGCCCTTATCATTTACTCACTGACGCCGCCCTTTTGATCTGAAATAACAAATGATACATGCCGCTTGTCTGYTCGCTGTTGTACAATTTTCCCCTATAATGCYGCGTCCCTCCCTTAAGCCTTCTTCGCCGTATTATCAAACGAAGCCAGCATGTCCTTCTTAACATCAGCCGATGCCTCAGACGGCGACGCCGCCTCTGTC
>QYSG01019334.1:0-63454 GCA_003988875.1 Lachnum nothofagi
GATCTTGACGGTACGGCATGGGTAATTATAGCGTTATTAAAAAGAGTGTATTATGGTACTACAATCAATGAAGCGTTGAATTGTTGTTTCCATACAGTGCATCGATCAAGGCCRTTTAACTCTGCTGGCRYAGTTGCCTTTCGACAGGRTTCTGCTGCAGTACAGTACAAAAAATTTCAGCAGGAATGGGTATATCTTCCGTTCTATTCACCCATCCTCGACACCCCCAAACAAATGAGATCCCCTCGTCAAATTTCCTACATCAATCATCGTCCAAGTGATGAATGACAGGCCTCCCATGCTCATCCGTGCCAGATTGCCACATGCTCAATATGCTTCCGCGACGTCCCTCAGGCACGAAGTCTGTCACCTCAAGTTTCTTCTTCTCCACGCCATTGGTCTGCACCTTCTGCATTTGGACAATCTTGTCCAGCGCTACAGCCGCTTCCTTCTTTTCCGCTTTTGTGCCGTTGCCGTAGTATGCCTCCAAGGCTGCGAGAACCTCGGGGGGGATAGTATGTGGAGTCTTTGTTTCTTGGGTGGGACTCTGYGCGTCCGTGCTTGTCGAATTGGTCAACTCTGCATCCTTCATGTGCTTATTGACAACGTGTCCGTCCTCAACGACGACCTCCTCGTCGTATTCTTCATGACGTAGTACATGATTTCCGTCTTTATCAACTCCACTTGTCCATAGGCTCAGAATGCTGCCCAATCGCCCGGTTTCGCTGCCCGAGCTATTGGCTCTGTTGTGGACGTGACCCGGAGTGTCCAGCCCATACCAGGCGCTGGATTTCCTGCGCTCGCGGTTTCCCCAGCTGTCTTTCTCGTCTGTCGTTTTGCTCCAATTTTGCTTGGTGTTTTCCTCAGGGTTCGAAGATCTAGTTGAATCGGATTTGTTGGACTCGAAGCGTTCTGCAAATCTCCTAATCAGCAATCTGTTCATTGACGGTGCGTCATAAAACCTACGGAGAGCATTCTCATCCCAGGTGATACCTCCGGATCCTGATCCTGATGTAGACATTTCGGAGGTTGTTTCTATGACTTGTGGTATAGTGGTAGTAGCGGCCATATATTTCGATTGATTGATCGCGCAAACACTCAATTGGGAAACGGCTTCTTATATACCAACCAGCAATCGAAGGCTTACTTCTTGGCTAGGGGGCTTGATATCAGCCAAGGATATTGGCACCCCTGCTACCCCGCAGATCTAGCCACCCATGGTTCATGGACGTCATGCTAACACCTCTCGCACGAGCCTTGCGAGAGAGAAYAACCAATCATCTCGCACCGTTTGGAAGCGATGGTCGGACTAGCCGCTAGGTGTGCTCGAGTGGCTGGCCGYCCTGCTGTCGATGGGCTGATCGGCGGTCAYTCATTGGACACGTCTGCCTTATCGTGCAGCCAAGTGACACAGCGACGGGGGCTGAGCTTGATTACCAACGGATGTGGGAATCGTCCAAGACTTTAAATTAACTTCAGGTGTAATCACATGGAATCACCTTCACTTCGCACGTGGCRAGGTCTTACTCATATCCATGCCTTCTGGCGGAAGCCTTCACTCCTTCGCGGGACATGCTGCACCTTGGCAAAGTGGCTGAGCATGTGAGAATCCCYCAAATCACGCAAGATAACGTCTTTGACAATCATYATTGACAGCTTTTGCGTGAAACAGATCCCTCGTAATAGACTGGAGACTTTGGAGAACCTTTCCTGCTCATTCTGGATGTTCCCCTTGACCAGTCAACGCTAAAGGGGCGCTAAGTAGCAAACCGCGCCTCGTCTCACAACCAAGTTGAACCAACCGGCTGCTCGYAATCCGAGTGCGAGGAGGGCTGGTTTAGGTCGTTGTACCTCGYAAGTACCGAGAGAGTACTATATTCCTCCGAAACGTAAGAAGACAGTGGAGTTGAGAGAGATAAGATAACCAGGTTGCACAGCCTTCAAAGATCGAGAACGRCCTCGTCTATTCTCGCGAATGGGCTGCTTTACCAAGTCGAGTCATTCTCCAATGAATGTCACCACGCCCGTGGAACCGTGGAACTTGACGGGGGCCTTTCAAGATAAGCACCAAGAAATTGGCTTACCATACTAGAGTATCTCGTTCGTGTAACCGTACTTCGCGCAACTGCGGTGGCCGGCCAACTTGCCAGCTATTGAACCGTCGCTTTCCTTTGGGCTGAGCAGGAATGGTAGGGAACCTGAGGCTTTGCCACAACAACCCTCAACTTGAATCTCAGCAGGCTGAGCAAGAGCTCAATATCTTGTACGGATCACAACCTGTTGGAAATACTTCTCCTACGCCAGGTCTCGAACACCAAATGCTGGCCCAGTGTGCAAATGTTCAATCAATCATGAGTCGCGGACCGAAKTGCCTTTTRACTATATTTAGCATTTGAGTTGCTGCCTTTGAAAGGCAGTGGGCAGGACATGACGCACACCTCACCCCCCGAAAAGAACGACGAAYGGCAAAAGGATACGCACCTCCGCCCTGACGTTATGCAATATGTGTCGTAACGACACGAACACCGGTTTGTCGGCACGCGTAAGCAAAGCCTGGAGCGCTCGGGGCCGTGTTACAGCGATTACCCCGCTCAGTCAGCCCACACTCACCAGAGAAGGYCTCTCCCCACTGCTGTGATTCCCAATTGACTTTTGCTCTTGCATGCCTCATTATTCACGTGCGATTTGCGAAGTATAAAAGACATTTTCGATACTTCGCGAGTTTGAGAATATAAAATCAAAATGAGAGGCATCATCTTCTCAACATACTACCTCGCTCTGGGCGCCGGAAACATCGCTGTGCTARCCTTCGCATGGCGCAAGTTAGCTGCTCCTGTTGCGGGGCCGCTTGCRAGACAACGAGGTCGCTTTTTGGAAAGGACTATGAAGAAGGTTCAGGGGCCGTTCCCAAGAGGGCATGCGCCCAAGGATGGACCCTGAGACTTTATTGTAAGCGTTTCTATTTCTTGGTGTTGGTTTAGATCTACCCAGGAGAGAACTGATCTGTGTGCAGAGAATACACAGGAAAGTCATGGAAACCAACACAACGAAGGGGAGAACGCGAATTAGGCTACGCGAGCAGTAGGACAGTCCGAGGCGAATATCTCATCATCTCCTCACACCGATCTCTTTTCCAASAASGCCTTAGTGCTGCAGTCTCAGGGTAGCACTYCAGGAGRGRYYGACTTGGTGCGCGGAAGAACGTGATGTTTGCGAGGTCAGAACTTCACGATTTTCAAGGGTTTGTGGGACATTCAAACAAACTGGGACKGTCAGGAGTTTGGGCATAAACCAATCATACTTTCACGATTTTGTCTATTTATTGTTTCACCTTTTTGAGCAKGACCGATCGGCAGGWTCGGCWGGTTTGTATACTTTTCAAGAGTTCATCGCACTTGCTATCGAACAGCTTTACCTCAAGTGAAAGTCAAGCTCTGCGACTGCCCTGACAGGTCATTTGCATCTGCTTTCAATTTGAATTTCCTGATGTACYGCAACAACGTTTTTACTCAAACTTCATRTCRAAAAAGTCGATGAGAAAGGCCCCATGCTCATGAACCATCGGGACTCCCGTCTCCGGACTCCTCTTGACAACTCGCCTCAACATRGGRAAAATTATGCCCCCGGCCGCCGGTCTATGATCGAAGCAGTAGTGAGCAGCACCCGTCCCTTTAACAACATCCGGCGCATAGTCCATGCGTCTCAGCCACAGCTTCTCGCGATCAAAATAGTATTTCTGYACTCGGCAATGCGCATCATAGCCCTCAGGGTAAGTGACCTCCAACACCCTCCAAGATTCAGCGACGCCCTTGCTGTTGACGTAGCCAGGCTCGACATGCTCGTCAAGCTCGCGRGTYGAGAAACCGGGCTCGGCGAGAATGAACGGGATCCCGAYGTAGTTCGAGAGAGCGTAGCCGTACCARTAGGCTCCGTGGAGTTGGTCCCATTGGGACATAAAAGTATGGTCTGAGAAAGCTTCACGTGCYTTTGAACGGCTTGACTTCACGGTCCCGCTCGCATCTTCGATCCAGACGCTTTCAGGTGTGAAGATCCACTTGTCAGATGGATTTRCAAGGTCGAGACCTTGTATTTCGACCCKKATGGGAGATTTCTGGACYTTGGCGCTGAGCTGGTAATGCCCYGGGAAGCCTTTRAGCATCATGAGTCCTCCGGAGAGGTTCAATTTGAAAGTCGCTMCGCTGACGTTTTGCCAAGCAGGGCCACCATGGGATGCAATGACGAGGTCAAGGAGGGACTTGCYTCTGATAAAGATGTTARCTGCTRTTTCTRTTYTGAAAGCCTCGCACTTACTCTGCTGCTGATTCTGCCATGTTTTACTTTATTGRAGAGTCTTGCTTGAACAGATAGTCCTTTCGATGGGATTACAAAATCAGCATCTTCCAACAAATGCAGGATTCAGCYCACCGAGCTCAACAAATCTGAAGTGGTGGATCACTAATCGACATCGACGCATACGCCGCACCCACGCTGACGCTGACGCGATTTYAGACCCCTCATAGTGATGCATCCTTGCCCAGCAAGATCTCTAATTATTGAGATGGTWCGGTTCGTAAGAATTCGGTTTKGTGTAGACAATTATGATCATTTAGTRTTRTTACAACTTGTTGGCAGGCGCCGGTTTCTTCTTGAAAGCAACCGCACATCCCATGAATAAAGCGCCAGGATTAAACCTRGTCGGATATCTCTTYAGCATTGCCTGACCCAGCTCCCTCGCATTCTGCGACTTTTCCAACAACTGCTCAAACGTCTCAATATATTTGATCGTCTCGTCCAAATGATACGCTCCATCCGCCTCACTCGCTCTCTTGTGTCCCGCCACCACCAATCCAGGATTCAGAGCTTGAACCTTCCGCACRCTTGCAATCCACGCTTGTCTCTTCTCYYTCGTGTCGCACTCCCCGAGCATCTGGTGCACGTCTCCGTAGACGACATCTCCGCAGACCGCAAGTTTGATGTCCGRGACCCAGAGAATGGTAGAGTCATGTGTGTCTGCTTGTCCAACCTCGATTGCTTTCAAAAGATGCCCCTCCAAGTAAAACTCGTTCGACGAAGGTAAGGCCGTCGCTGACTCGGTCTGCTCGTCAATCTCGCCAGGAAATTGAATTGCCCTTGCATATGCCTCACCGTGCCCGCAGTCGCTACAGCTTTGACACCCGGGAACCGTTTCGTTAAATACGGAATACCGAAGAAATGGTCGCCATGTCCGTGCGTGATGTAGATGGTAGTGAGCTTCTTCTTTGGAGCGACCTTCTCGATCCAGTCAGCAAGGTCTTTGGTCTGCGCGTGCGTGATGGGCGTGTCGACTAGCACGGCTTCAGAGGCGCCGTGTATCAGTGTGCAGGAGATGGGGGACCAGAGACCGCCGGGCTTGCCGTCGGGTTTTTTCCACTGCAAGAAATTGGGGTTAGCATTGCTTGATCCAGGAATGATCTTGAGCATTCGGGAGTATTCCAATGACTCAGAACTTCTGCGAAAATAAAAAACTCGGCAGTAGTTGAGCTCCAAATGGGGGATCAAAATGCTCGGGAAATATACATACGGGGATTGGTGGGGCAACATAGACGTCGGCGCGCAGGGTTGACATTTTGATTTTCGATTTCCGAATCTATAAAGTTGGAGACGTGGCAACTCCGGCAAGGTCTTAGGAATTTTTTTGATGTTTCGTTGAATTGTTGTTTCGGTGTTGGAAATTGAGCTCAGCTGTAGGGCTGGCTGATTACTTTCAGCGGCACGGCTGCAGGGTTTACAGGTCTTACATTCCCCCGCATTCAGGGTTCCCGAGGCCTGTGTGATTAATATTCATGTCCTTACGGCCTTTGTAGGAAGTCAATCGCGCCGATATGCCATGGCTATAACATATTTGTAGAAGATTTTTGGGAACGTTTGGTAATTCTTAAAGTTTATATTGAGACTGACTTTCGAGAACTGGGTTCAGTGAAGCTAGTCGAAGATCACGCAAACGTCACGCATTATCACATCTTCTTACCATACTCTTTCGCCAGGCCAAAGGTTCAACTCTCAGTGAACGCCCAGTAGCGCTCAAAGTGATTCCTCCTTGGGAAGATACCAGAAGATGCGGAACTATAATACCCATTGGAATGGTAGTTTCGCGGATGGAACATGTACCCAAATCCACGTCCGACAGCTGTCGAGCCGGCGGGCGGGGGAGGGGGAATACCGTAGAGGCCGAAGATGGCGGCGCCGTGACGGTATACCTTTTTGATTTGCTGCTTTCTTCGAGTACTTGGTTGGTTTTACTGTTTTTTTGCAAGTGATGTGTCGATCTCGGGAAATAAGGAGTGAGTGAGGATTTTTATACTTGAAGTTCGATGTAAATTTCAGGAGAGAAATACATTATGAGCAAATGGTTTACACATGATGATCCTCTGTTCTATTCTATTGTGAAGGGTTTCAATGATTCAATCGGAAGTGTCCAGAACATTCAACATAGATGGGCTCACCATGGTTGAGCGATCTGAATGCTCTCTTTCYAAGAGTGTTGATCYATTTCGTGTGTTATGCTCAAACGGTAAAGCTTCTTTGTTCTATCAAGCTCGAACTTGCTGGACAACGGTCTGGGAAGTCTCTTTAGGAGTGTGCGTCGCGTTGATGTATTTCAACTTCTCTGACTTTCGGTCGGTATCGCGTATCAAATCGTCCTCGGGGTGAAGTCATGGCCAGAACACTTTGCCTAGACTTGAGAGTGCAGACGACTAGGCCCTCATTATCTGGATAGATAGAGCATTAGAACCGACGAAAATTTCTTGAGAAGTCCGGTCCAGGGGACAAAAATCAAGAATGAATCTGCGTCGAGACTGAACCAAGAGTGGCTGTGTCCATATTTTGTTCCCGACGATGAGTAGATCAAACTGGAGTCAAGAGCTTGGTACCAGCAAGACTTCATGCAACCTGACTATGAGGAGGTTCACTCATTGCAAGGTGTGGAGTACGTGCATCGAAGAATGTGGTTCTTCCGAGCCTTTCACTCTACTCGCGCGTTTACTGAACATACGTGTTCACATAACGGAAAACCCTGCCCAAGAGCCAAAAAGCTTCATACCATCAGATGAAACCGACATAACCTTAAAACAAAGTCCTGTCAAATGATTCCAAGAAAGTAATTTGCCATGCCACGTGATCGTGCCCATTCCAAGAGCTCAGGGGCTTGGCTGAAGACAAGCGAAAACATCGCGTGAGTGAGAACATGTTCCACAACGCCAGCCAAGGGCAAAGCACCGCAAAGATGTACAATCTGTATCCTCTGAGCGGCTTCTGTCAAACCGGAGCAAGCTGGAGAGGAATCGCCAAGGTATGGAGGGATTCATGGACCCAGACTGGGCATGTGGTGAAAAGGATGGAGTCCTCTGCAATTGTGGGATTTCTCTTTTGGACGCAGCTTCTGTAGTGATCATTCTTTGAGAGAATCATTTTTTCCTTTTAGACTTCTTCGATAGAACTGTTTTAATTGCAGCGCGATTTTTGGTTTTACGTCGAGATGAAGCTCTCCACTCTTTTTGCGGTGACGCTGGGCGTCCAGGCATTTGCTCTTCCAGCCAGAGTAGTCCTCGAAGGTGAGAATGGTATTACAGGTACGCTCGTCTCCCTAGCATCAACATTTAGGTCCTTACTGTTTCTCGCAGTCAACGATGATGGAAGCACAGCCATCGACGGTGAGACCGGAATCTCAGTCAACTCCCAAGGTCAGACCACAAATCTTGGTGGCGAAGCTGGAATAACCATCGGAGGAACCGAGGCAGCGGCGACAGAAAAAGAACAGGGAGCGAAAAATAATGAAAATGAAGCCGAAGCTGCGGCCGGTGCAGAGAATGCCGCTGGGCAAGCAGCACCTCAGCAAGCGGAAGCAGAAGCCCAGAAAGGAGAAGCTGCGGCAGCGCAAAATGCCACCGAGGAAGCAGCACCTCAAAAGTCAGAAGAGGGAGTAGCTGAGAATGAGGGAGAAGCTCAAAAGGAAGGAGCGGCAGCACAGAATGCCACTGAGCAAGCTGCACCTGAACAATTGGGAGAAGGCGAGGCTCAGAAGAATGAAACAGCAGCAGCACAGAACGCTACTGAGCAAGCAGCCCTCCAACAAGAAGGGCAGAAAGAAGGAGCAACGGCAGGAAACAGTACAGCAAATGCAGCTGGACTCACCGCCCTCCTCGGTGCTCTCGAAGGTGCAAATAGCCAGAAAGGAGGCCAGACAGCTGCTGCCGAGAATGCCCAAGGAAAAGGTAACGGTGCGACACAATTGGTAAGCTCACCTACATACCGCCCTGGTGTGTTCGAAAATGCTAATAGATCGTTTCTAGAGCGACTTGATCAGTGCTCTCCAAGGAGCGGGTAATAACGGCGGAGAAGCTGCACAAGCTCAAGGTGAAGCCGCCGCGGCGAAAAATGCTACTGAGGGCCAGGCTGCAGAGGGACAGAACGCTGAGGCTCAAGTTGCAGAGGTATGTGCCCATATCCAGACTCGCATATCGATCGACGTTGACTTAAAGATATTACAGGCAGCTGAAGGTCCAGCCACCCAAGAAAAAGTTGCTGGAGGAGAGGCTGCCCAAGTCACGGAARGTCAAGCAGCAGACGGTCAGGCCGTTGGCAACCTTGGCGGTGCCGCGAGTGCAATCCTCAGTAGCAATGCCCAAGCTTCAACAGGTACTAAGACGGTCCTTGTCGTGGGCTAGGGGCCTTGTGGTATGGAGCTGGAGCTCGTGGGAAGGAGGGTGGGTGGCTGGTCCACAGGACAGTGCTCTGTACACAATGTTAGATTATTGATAGATAAAAGAATCAAGTTCTCACACCTCATTTCGCAAGAGACTTCCATGTTCAACCAGGAAGAATGAGTTCAAGAATAGTGACGGCTGACATCCACGTACCCCGCAACGTGTATTATCACTTGACTACTGCCTAACTATAACAGCTTGAAAAGTGCTCGAAAAGACTGCGAGCTCTCCAAAGCAACATGGTTGTGTAACTTCCGCTTGATGAAGGTCGTAGGTTATGGAGTCTTGCTGACCGGGCCGGGTATCTGCTCTAAGCTGACCTGCATCTACCAAGAGGATGAAGAAGCTTAAGCCATGAGGTACCAATCATCGCAAGGCCATCGCACTCGGCCGGATTAACCTTGTTCATTGAGGTTCTAGTACGGGAAAATTGTTGCCAAGAGATGTTAAAGTCCAACAATGAGGTGACCGACATAAACTATTGAATGCAATCAGCTCGTATAGCAATCCATAGATTTAGGAGAACTTATTGTCGCTAAGCGAATATCAACTATGCCGCAAGCAGGACTCAAGTATAAATAGGTCCTCAATCCCTCATGGTAAGAGAATCAATAGGTCAGAGCAACTCGCAGCATCACCCATCTCTTTCTCTTTTCCAAAACCCCAAGTGACTTCAAAATGGTAAGTCCAATATTCACACAGTTCTAGAGCCTCCACTAAGGTCTCACAGCTCTTCCTCCAGCTCCTCGCCTTCGCCAGCCTCGCGGCTTCCTCTCCAACCCTCCTCCAACAGCGGAACAGCTCCCCAGTAACCTTAGCCATAACTCCCGATGGCGGATGCAGCCAGAGCTTCATCTTCGACGGCCAAGTGTAAGTATCGACTTCTCAAATCCCGAACCCTGAGACACAAGCTACGCAGCTTAACCCTGACGGGAGCGGTGCTGACACTTGCTTAGAACGCCCGGTCAATGCACGAATTTCCCCCGCGCCAACAACTACGGCGCCTTTCTCGCAACGCCGGGTGAGCAGTGCGTGTTCAAGTTCTGGGAGGGGAGTGGATGCAGTGGGAAGGCTACGACTTGGTATGGCTTTCTCGCTCGTTACTCCCTACCAAGATAGAAAAGGGGAAGCTGATGAGAAAAATAGGTATGCGCCGCCCAACTCGGACAGCCATTGCATTCCGATTGCCAATAATGGCGGGGTATTCAAGATTGGTGCTGGGATCGCGAGTGTGTTGGTAAATTGTGCGGAGGATCAGGTGCCCTGAGAGAATATTTGTGGGATGATAGGAGATTATGGGAGCGGGGGCTTTGAAAGAGAGCCCCAAGATCTTGCTGTCTTAAAATCATCTACAGGCCGTGAGAAACTAACAACAGTAAAATAAACATGCTTGTACGGCACTTCCGCAGATTTCAATATTGACAATTAAGAGGTGGGAGAAGAATCGTGCACACAAAGGAAAGGGGACAGCTTGAAAATAGTTCCTCGCATTCAAAGACGCCYTGCTTCCACYATAATGATATCTCTTAACCTCCAACTCCAGAACTCCCCATACCCAGACTCCAAATACTTCAGAAAATATCTTCAACCCATATTAATCAGGCCACTCAACAGTGACGCCCATTATCTCCAGCATCCTCAAAACGTCAACAAATCTGCCCTTCTCCGCCACATCCCAGCAGTTGCTCCCTCGGTGCCCCTCCGTATCTCTCTTCGCGCCCCTACCTAGCAGATACTCTACTATCCTGACTTTGCCTTTCGTGCAAGCTCTGAATAGCGCAGTGCCCACTTCCGGATTGCTCTGGCGCTCAGCACCCCACCACTTCACTTTCTCTTCCAAGCCCGCTCCGGCGTTCAAAAGCAGGATTAGCGCATCGAGATTGTCTCGTTCGGCGGCGGCGATAGCAGCACCTGTACCGGAGATGGTTGTATTATGTTTGAGGAGCAGGGATAGAAGCTCGGGAGTCGACTTGGGAGGACATGTGACGGCCCAGACGATAGGGAGTCGGCCCACACAGCGATTATTGAGGTTTGGGTCGTGGCCCTTCTCTAAAAGCCATTTGACCAACTTCACGTCACCTTTCATGCATGCGCAGCCTAAAGCGTCGCCGTAGTATTCACTCTTGTGGGGGTTCAGATGAAGACCGTGGCCGATAAGGACTTGGAAGATGGCGATAGAGCAGGAGACGCAGGCGGCGTTGTAGATAGGGTTGTTTGTTGATCCCTCGGGAATAGAAACACCGTTCGAGAGGGTCCAGTTGAGGATAGATGGCTGGGAGGCAGTGGCTGCTGCCTCAGCGAGTCTGCCAATGATGACGGGGTCTAGAGGCGTCGAGGCGTGGAGTGAGGCGATAGCGTCTAAGTCACCATTTTTGACCTTTGAGAGAAGCTCTGGATCGAGTACAGGCTGTGGTTTAACTTCTGGATCGGATTCGGATTCGGGTTCATCTTCCGGTTCAGATCCGGGGCCTGACGATGTGTCTGCCGAGTTCGGCTCCGGAGTACTCGATTCTCGCTGTTCTGAAGATGCCGTTGTCGTCGTGCTTGGTGGACTCGGGTTAGGCTCCCCTTGGGACACTGGCGGCGGGGTACGTGGGATCAAATTCGGCTGCTCTAAAGCGTCAGGAACCTCAAGTATCGTTCCTGGCGTTGAATGACGGGAGTCAGGCTGTGGAAGGGAGTCTTCAGGTTCCGCAGACATCGTTACCGGCGGTGGTGTCGGACGATCCATGGCGGCGGCGAGGGGAAGGATTTATGCACGACACTGTGCTATGTACTGTGGTATGTTCATCTAAAAATTGTGAGTTCACATGGCGCCAAAATTGAATGCAAGTGGAAAAAAGAAAAAAATGTTGGCAGGAAGGCAGGCAGCCAGTCGAAATCAAAAATTGGGTCCGAGTGACGCAAGGCTGAGTGACAGCTCACCGGATGACCAACTCATCATAGATAGGCAGCGTAGGAGCCTTGCATGAGATATCGCAGAGCCTCAAACTTCCACCTCTGCGAGGGTCTCTTTTTATCTTGAGATATATCGATCTTGTATCCCGCGAAATTGTCCAGATAGAGGTGGTGATAGAAATTGGAGGTGAGGCTGAGCGGGGATCGGCAAGCGACTCCATGGGGCCCCAGCTTCAGTAGCGCCTTCCACACGCTACCTATGGAAACTAGTACCCACCCTAGAAAGCTTGAGGAAGGAGGCTCCTTGGGGCGCCTTGTTAACACTGTCAATGGTTTATTCATATTTCGGCTTGTCACGCTCTTGCATACCAGTGTTTAGCGACGGAGCAGCTTAAATTTCTTGATGGGTATTCTATATCTTAGTAGTCTAGTCAAATGTGCCCAACTCCCGCAATGCATTTCAAAATCCGTTTTCATTTCCAACCATATTATGCAATTGGCGATTCAAATACCAGCGAGATCCCATCATCACCAGCTGTGACAATCCGGCTTCCATCACCTTGTACAAAGCCCAACACACCGCCACCCTCCCCATCTCCTCTATGCCCCTTCCATTCTTTCACAAAACCAGAATTCGCCATTCCGGTCCCTCCTCTTGTATCCCATCTCCTAACAACGCCGTCCATCCCACAACTCGTCAATAACCATCCTCCTGTCCTGCTGTTCTTGACGAACTCCACCTTCACGACCGAGTACTCCTCATGCGCCTCTTTGATATGCCGTCTTACGGCGAACCGATGTGCCGAATCGAAGAGCGCAATACTGCCATCGACGCTCCCAGCAGCGAGTAGTGTCAGCGGCGGAGGAGCAAAGGCTAAGGTTTCTATCCCACCACTCTGCGCCTGCAAATCCGCCAATATCTGTCCAGCTTGTCCCGCGCTGGCCGCGCTTCCACTGGCCTTCCCACCGGCTTGTTTCCCTCCTTTTGCTTTCGAACTCGCTCCCGCTCCTTGTCTCCCTGCCGGTGCAGCTCCAGAAGGTTCAGCGCCGAGTCTTGGGAGCCCAATGGTTTTGATGGCACCTCCTTCACCACCAACAACCACAAAAGCCCCGTTGGGAGCAACCGCAACGCTGTATAAGCCGCCCTCCACAGCAAATCGCTGGTCCGTAGGTGTAAGCCCTACTACAGTCTGCCCATTATCTTGTGTTAACCCCGCCGCTGCTGCCTCTCCAAAGACGTCCCACACATACAACGAAGCATCCTCACTAACAGTCGCAAGCAACTTCCCATCCGCCGACCATGCGCCCGCCGTACACGACTCGGTATGTAAGAAGTAACTCTGCACAATCTGTAACGGCGCGTCCTTCGATGAAGCATCTATTGTGTATACCCATACCGAGCCATCATTTGCACCTAGCGCAATCGTATTGGGATAATTCGGATTCGGACACGCAACCAGCCAATTTATCTCCTCCACTTCCTGCGCCTCTGCCAAAAAGCCCCATTTGCCGCTCTTCTGCGTATACGACCTCAGCTTCCCATCCAAGCCCCCACTAACCAAGAACTCGCCTTTCGGTAACGTAAACGCAAGCGCATTAATCGAATCGGTATGCCCCTCTAGCTTAAAACTCGGCTCCAAGCCCTTCCTTTCCTTCGGCTCACTAGGCGCACTCTGATAACTAGGCGGCAACACAGGCCCGTCTTGCGGTGTACTATCCCAGATGTACCCTATCCCCGGCGCGCCGTCTTCCTGCCCTTCACTTCCTCCAGTTGCGACGATAGAGGGGTTGAGGGGGTGCTGCGCAATGCAGAAGATGCTGTCTTTGTGGGCGTCGAAGTGCGCGGAGGAGTCGTTTTGCAGCGCGATTTCTTGCACGATCTCGTCTTCGTTTTCGGCGTCGGAGCCCGAGTCCATGGCTGCGTCGCCGTCATCGATGATTTCTTCGGCGGCGTCGGCGGGGTCCATCATTGCGTCTTCCTCTTCATCGTCGGAGGGGACGCCGCGGCGGGGGTCTTGGTCGTGGGAGCGAGAGGACATTGTGCTATATTAGGAGGAGATCTGGATACAAGGTAGGTACGTTTGAGAAAGAAAGGAGGCAAGCTTCCTTTTGAAAGGGCTCGAGATGTCAGGATAGCTGCTTTGAAATCGAGAGGACTGATCGGTGCGCTCCCAGTARCTTTTTTTTGCGAGGATAGTGGCGGCTGACTAAGCCGGATTTATAAGACTGCTTGCCCCGCGGTCCTCAGCCATCCCCTTCCCCAATGTCCCAAAATTTCGGATGTTTCTATTTTCACAATGTGTGGTCTTGGTTGAACGTTCACAGGCCAGTCAACTCATCTAGCGACCTCTAGCCCTCGATTCCTGCTTTTCCACTCGTCCTTTTCCCACCAATATTTCTGCCCTCTCCATCCCCTACACACTAGCCCTCAAATCCTCCATCTTCTCCCACTTCACAACCGCCCAAGTTCTCTCTCCACTCTATTTTCAATCAGCTATCACATCCCACCCCTCACTCCTTCTCGACTCACCGGTAAAGTAAATGATTCCGTGGGCCTCAAAATCATTCTTTCCTTTCCATCTTCAACCAAAAACTCCACCCGCCGCGGCTGCCTCGTCCCATAAAAGCTTGGCTCAAGACTCACCTCCACTTGCGTCTCAAACACATCTTCCTCTACCCACTGATACGGGCCACAGTAGCTCGCAAAACCCCTCAGCAGCGCCCCTGCCTCTTCATCGGGGGTATTGAAAGGGCGGATTTTGGATTTGGGGAGGTGGGGATGAGGGACGGGTTGGTGACCAGAGCAGACATGTGCCCTTCGTGGTTGAAGTAGATGCGTCCGAGAGGTGTGTGCCCGAAGGGTTGCAAGATGGTGGGAGAGGTGGGGGAGGGGGAGTTGAAGTCGGAGGTGAGGAGTTTCCAGGCGCCGAGGATGCGCTCTTTAGGAGGTAGGTTTTCGCGGCTAGTGGCCATTGTTGCGAGTGGAATGAGTAATTGCTCCGTGATGAGTTGTTCTTTCCTTTTCTTTTTTGTTGCTTTTTGATGAAGAGCCCTTCGATTTTGAGAAAATGCAAAGTCCTACGGACAATTTATATGTCTCGAGATAACGAGGGTGAGGTCCGGTTATAAGCACTACTCTTTTGTTAGTCGGGTATGGCAGGTGATCGACGACGGCAGTCAGCATCTAGTACGGAACTCTATCACCCCTTTTCCTGATTAATGTCAGAATCAGATTACAGAACAGCAAATCAAGCATCTTTACCAGAGCTCAAGTAGGCTGAATCCGCGCAGTCTGGGAGCTTAACTGGATGCGAACTTCCAGAATATTTTCACTTTCAGGAAATTGAGACATTCCTAAGCCCCTGCATGGCGCTGGAATGTTTCTTGCCCGAGTAATACCAACTCTGAACTCTTGCAGGCTTGAGTAATGCTGTTGGACATGCCAGAAAGTTCATGGTTCACCCATCAGCTTCGACTTAGTGCGACTCACTTCCGCGGTCGAGTCCAGTGACTTGAAGTTAACAGCAACGCATTTTATTCACACCTTAAGGGTATCTGTCTACTTAGCAATCTATCAACAACATCACGAGGCCTAGGAGCTCTACTTCTTCGGCACCCACTTCGCACCCGGCGCATGCTGGTGCACGACATTCTCGCTACCTTTCCTCCTCTCCATCTCAGCCCTACCAGTTTCTGGATCAGTGTTGCCATTTGGGTAATAAATACCGTACCACTCGCCCCATTTCCGCGTCGGCGAAGTCAGCATCCCGCCCATACCCTCCGCAAGCAAGTGGTCGCTAACGCTATGATGGCCGCCTTTGCAATGATATCCGCCCTCAACCCGCTTGAACTCATATTTGTCAGGGCAAGCGTCAATCTTGGCAATTTGAGTCTGCGCCCACTGCGACTGTGTTTCTTGCTCACGAGGCGACATGGAGGCGAACGATCTCTGGCGGGAGGCCATCTCCTTGTCGAGGCCGGAGGCGAGGATCGACTTCTGGGTTTTCGGGGCGACGGATCTGGGGACTTCGGAGGGAGCTCTTGAAGCGTCCATTCTTGAAAGAATAGTAGGAGCCATCGAGTGGTCCATTCTCGAAAGGGTTGTAGGCGCCTTCGAGCCAGACTTGCTGAGCATCGTCGGGACCTTAGATGGGGCCTTGGACGCATCCATGGCTTCCATACGCGAAGCAGGAATCACAGTAGGAGTCTTCGACTCCGACTTGCTAAGCATCGACGGGGCCTTAGATGGAGCCTTAGACGGCGCCTCAGAGCGAGGAGACGCAGAAGGAGTATATGAAGGGGCCTTGGAAGGTGCTTTCGACTCGATGCGCGAGCCGGGGATCATCGTGGGCATCTTCGTTTGGTCCATCCTCGCCATCAAAGATCCGACCTTTGAGCGACCTGAAGAGGAGGGAGCTCCTGATGCGGGACCATCTTCGGGGATGGCTGAGAGGGCTTTGGWGGGKGWTTTGGATTTGCTAGGCCACATCTTTGCAGTTTTGGGCAGTTGTTGTGTTTGATATTTTAGTAATGTTGTAGGGAAGAGGAAAAGGGAAAGAGGGCTTGCTTAAATACGTTTTCTGGGCTCTCCTGTTAATGGCTGAATAACCAAAGCTTTCCACCATCAACAACATGTATGTGGATTATTGTATGAAGCAGGCCAACTCAACCAACCTCTCGGAATCCATCCCGAAAAACCGCCAGTCACGACGAGTCTTTGACTGGAATTCGAGCGATGATTGCAAAGAAACCAAAGCGGTGGGACTTGCGCTGGATACGAAAGCTCTCCTGAAAATTGAGGTATTGGCAGCAGAGACATAGGGAAATTGGAACAGACCAAGGTATTAACTTTGCCCTCAAGAGGGTATCTAAGTAGCATCCTTGCAGAACTTTCGCAGAACACATGGTATCTCGCACCTTCCCATCCCATTCCCATCCCTATCAACTCACTCCACTTCACAAGCTAAACTCCAACCTATTCCCCGCATAATCCCTCGCAAAGAACCTCTTTGGGTACTCCACACCTTTCGCCCCTACTTCAACATCAGTACCACAACTACTTTCCCTACCCTTAACTCCCCAATCCTGAAGCTACAACCTCGGAAATCTAAAACACTTACCACTATTCTCACCCCCCGGCCTATCCGCCTCCTGCGGACTCGCCGCACCGCTCTTCTCATGATGCTCATACACCTTCTTCTGCAGCTCGAGCAGCGCTTCACCTGACGACAGCTTGAAGCACGGGTGCCTGCTGGATTTAATCTCGTTATTGCCGAATGCGACACTATCAACTTAATCAGCACCGAAAGATTTTGAAATTCTGCGTCGGCGCTGTTGAGACAGTCCTGCTCTAAGCTTCCGAAGAGTAGGTTTTGGCAGGGGAATTATTGTGGACGTACTGGATTTGTTGGCCACCGGGAGTGATATCAAACCTTTCAACCTCTCACATCAGCAAAACGGAAGTATGGGCCGGGAGGGGAAGGAAGATACCAAGCCAATGTCCCACGTTGTAACTCCGGGACTGGAATCCGCGTGAATCCTAATGTACCGCTGTAGAATTCCTCCGCTTGGGCGAGGGTCCCGTGCGGGACGAGCAGATTTACGTGCGCGATACCTATGATGGCCATGCTTGTGATGTGTGAAGCTGGTTTGGGGTAGAATGGGAAGAGGCTTGGCTTGGATGAGGCTCTAGGTTAAAAGATGAGGTTATAAGGCGGGGGACGCGTGGATGTGAGACCGGGTTTTGGCGGGTAAAGATATAGGAGATACGAATGGTGCCACGTGATGATGAGGGTTGAGGTATCTCCCCCCTTTTATTTACGCGACCGTTGATGATTAGTTGGATGTCTATTTTTTTCTGTTTTAGCTACGCATCTCAAAGATGTTACATAGCCACACTTGTGCGATACTATTTCATTCATATCAAACGTTTCACCAAGTGTAATTAAAGACCTTGACGGACATTCATCCCGGTCTTCTCCCCATAACCTTATTAAGGACCCCGGAAAACTGCCCTGGATGATCTGCTTGTTCCACTTCTCCATCCTTGTCCATCCCCTATTGGTGGGTCCTGAGGATATTGAGTCTAGCGGTGCCCAGAATACAAGCAGTGTCATTTGCTTTCCGCTGACGTTGATGGCTACCAGGCTCAGGGGCTCAAGCCCATGTGGTAGCTTTCCGACGCCTTCATTTCAAAGTATGAGCACGAGGCTTGATCAATGAAGCTCAGAATAGCTGATCTAACGGTGACTAAAATACTGCCAAAACGTGTGAATCATCTCAAGCTCACGTCGACATCGAGCCTGAGTGAGTTGTGTAAGATAGTAAGGAGCGGAGGTGGCCGAGATAGCTCATGTGAAGATTAACGAGCCAAGAATAAGTAATAGCACGCTCGTCTTAACAGATGCAATTTTTGTCTCTCTCGCGCGTTTGGCATTCGACCTGCTTGCTGGTGTCGCACTATTGGAAGGCATTGAAGTTGCTGAAGTCTGGGTGGCAGTAGTTGCAGCCGGGCATGACGGCCAAGTCTGCGACGCCGTACGTGTTGCGTAAATTGTAGCATTATTCTTTGCAAGTGAGGCCGTGGACATCGAGTAGTAGCTCTGCTCGACGCTGACGCTGCTCACGCATTCTTCCTGATAAGATAGGTTGACCCATCCACAGGTGATGTCTCCGACAATGTCGTCCTTCAACGAAATTGTACCATCTTCCTCCGTGATGCAGTCCCAGTATTCGCTGAAAAAATGGGAGCTGTTTGAGAAGGTTCGGGCGTAGTCGATCTCGCAGTATGCGAGGCATGAGGTGCCGTAAGAGGGATCTGAGGTGTTGGTCACAGGCTGTGTGATGTTGACGATGGGCACGCCGTTGCAGCACCTTTCGAAGGTTCGAGGCGCGTAATAGCCGATGTTGTTCAGGTCGGATGTCGCACAGGCTGCGTCGGTGGATGGAATTGTGCCGCAAACATATCTCGAAGAGCCTTTTTCCGGCCAATTACCGATTCGAGGTATATAGTTGATAGCTAGGACGAGACCGTTGCCTGTGCCTGCCATCTTGGGGAGTATTGAAAAGTACGTAGGAGCACTGCTTCCTGGTGGATTTAGAAGATGCCTCGCTCCGAAATTGGGCGAAGTTTGTAAAGAAGACATGGATATGAGAGAGAAAAGAAATCGCAAAAAGGTCACGATCCTTTTCGTTGTATTAGCGCTGCGGCGTAGTTGCGGTAGGGGTATCTGCATTAAACCGGGATGAGCTCCGAGGTCAACGCCCTCAAGATCGATGAACAAGGGGTTGACCCACCCATCAATCGACATGGGTTAACTCTAATTTTTGTGAAATGGAGTCAATTTCTCCAGGTGAAGACTTCCATCCAACGCCTTCACATAGTCTCCCTTTGTCGATCCATTTGACTCTCGGAAGAATCTGGCCGGTCACCCACCTAGCTGTGGCTGTATGCATGGATCCATCTCCAAAAGGCTTGTCCATGCGCTCAACGTGTTCTCGTTGCGATGTGGCAGCGTCCTTGGAGCCAAGGATACTGGAATTTCCTTCTGCCAAAGCTTGGAAAACGATGAGCTGATCATGTAGATACTCGTCCACTAGCCCTCCTTTTCTGACTTCAGCATCCAAATCATCAACGAGTTTTTGTGCTATCTCGGTGCTGAGATCATCTGCAGACTTATTCTTCGACTTCTTGTCATAGAGCCAATCTCGCCCAAATCGTAGTCCAGTCGATGTGTGAGCCACCAGAAGTGTGTACATCCGTGCGTCGTGTTTGCTGTCTTCGGTTAAGAGTAAATTCGCCTCCACATCTGGGAATACTAAATCGATTTCGAAGCACAATGCTTTCTTCAGTGGTTCTTGCAGAACTTGAGGAACAATGATCGAGGCGTCGATCTTTGTGACTGCGCCACGTTCTGTTGGCCACTCTGGTGCCTTGAGGGTCTCTCCTCGTGGTAGAGGCGTGACTTTGAACTTCGCTGAGCCTATCTGTCGAGAGCCATGCGACCAGCCTCGATACTCCAATTTCCGCTCAACATAAACTCCAAAGCGTTCCAGGGATGGCAGTAGAACCTGATCTAGATACTCAAAAGAGAGTGAGAAGCTGACATTTGTACCTCCCTGGATTACGGCTGCGACTGGGGTTCCCTTTTCGTCCCCAGCGAAGAGTAAGAAAGGAAGCAGTGCTTGGAAGACCAGTAGTATGCTGGCTGCAGAATCTGCTTTGATCCGAATGTTTCGATTGACCAGCTCGGTGGGGGATAGCTTGGCCTTGAATTCGACGGTCTTGCTGCCGACAGCACAGCCAGTGACCTCGGCTTGAGTGGCTTCTTCAAGGTACTTTATACTCGCAGTGTGTTGTGCTTTAAGACCTAGGAGCCCGCATCAACAAACGATGAGATCAGGTGGGAGATGGACTTACCCACCTCCGCCACGACCACCTTGTCGATTGCCCCGCACGTTCTCAATCTTTATCGGTGTTCCGGTGATGGCTGCAAGCGTTACTGCCACCCTGACAAGCTGTCCCCCACCTTCCCCAGTTCTCCCATCCAATTTAATGACGTKTTGCGGCTGAGTTGCCATGATGGTGGATGAACGTGATTTGTTCTAATGCTGCTGCCTAGCTGTCGTTCGCCTTGCGTTGCAGGAGCCTCGCGAGGTCTCCAAGGACAAGAGTTGTCGGTGTACGGTGTCTGAGATACGGCGCGTCTTGCGTAAAAACCTCGAGGCATGCTGTACCGATAGATGTTATCCAATCATGGTTGTGAGTCATTGTTATTCTGAGAGTCAGGCCGCGCTGTGAGTGACTGTCCTACAATCCTCCGATCCAGGAACCTTCAGACGAGACCAAGGTTCCGGGCCGGTGGAGCCTTGATCCGCGGCAAGCGGCGCCCTAGACAACTCTAAAAGGCCCCCTAAGCAACACCCTTGTCCCTGGAGGGGATGGGTTCTGTTCCGGCAACCACAAGAACTGAATATTTCTCATCCTTATGCTTCTTCGCTCAAAGCTACAAATCATTCATGCCGCCATAAAACAACATGAAAAGCAGCCCCGTATCTTGTGCAAGCCACGTGGTGGTCTTGTGCCACCACCGGCCTCCCAACGCAGCAATGTGTCCCGCTCAGCGTGCCCTGTCGATTGACTTCGCCCCGCGATCTGGACTTGGCGCTCTAGCATCAGATCGATAGCCTTACCCGCTACTTTGTGCCCAAGGAAGCCCCTTCTCCGTCATCGTCGAACCTCCAGGCCAAGATGAGTCCCAGATGATTGTTTGACAGGCAGAACGCTGTGTATTACTCAATTCTGTGAAACGAAAGAAGAAGGCGTTCTCTACGATGTCCAGGATGAATCGTCACTACTCGCATGCCAGCAGCTCCAATTCCAATTCCAGCCCGTCAAAACCACGCTCGCGATTCTTCTTCAGGAGGGACAGAGGCTCTTCAACTTTTACCAACGCTTCCCAAAACGATTTTGGGAACGGAGATACGCACAAGGAATTCGAGGTACGCTCTGCTGCTTTATCATGTCGAGCACTTGCTGATTTTGTCGAGTAGCCCAATCACACCGAGGACAAGATCCCGACCTCTCCATTGCAATTCCAATTGCCAGACCTGGAATCCTCAAGATCGAATGGCACAAGATCAAGTAGTTTCCCATCGCCGGATCCATATTTCGCCGCAAGCCATGATGCCGAATATCAACATTTGAAAGAGAATTTGAAACGGCTTCGCAAGGCTCCACCAGGAACGGACCAGAAGAAGGTTGATCAGGCATGGGAGGTCTACAAAAAAGTGCGCGATGAGTGCACACAATTGTGTCAAAGCTTGGTTCAGAAATCTCGTTAGTAAAATGGAGGAATTGCCGTCTGTTGAGGATCAAAAGCTAATGTAGTGTAGAAAGTAATGGTCGCAATGCCTCAATTGACATCAATATCGGCCCACTTGATACTCGATCCTCTCACAGCGGTTCTGTCCATGAGGCGTCTCTTCCTTTTCAAGTCAACGATGAATGGTTGCAAGCCATTCAAGAATACCAGAGGTTTCAAGAGCATTTGCTGCGAAACGTTCGAACTTCTTTGTTAGCAACGTACACGTCCTACGAGCCAGATGCATCCGAGAAACAATTGGAAGACTTTCTGTCAGACAAGACTTTGCGCCGGTATATGACTGGCAAATGGCGAGACATCAGCATCCACGCTATTAACTCGGAGAAACTTTTATTTTGGGAACAGTACAAAATACGCCTGAAGAATTATGACCACCTCATTCTCGATCTTCAAGTCACGGAAAAGCTGTTCAGTGTAGCAGAAACCGGCGAAGCAGACGACATGACAGTCCGCGAATATGTGATTGCTAGGACTGGAGACACCATGCTAGAGTTCCTAAATAAGACATCGGAAATTCACCCGGTCCTGAGGTTCCGCGTATCTTCACATCTGCTAGCCGAATCATCGCCCCTGTTCGCGCAGTTCTTATCACCTCAACAATCAGGCAATGCTACTCCACTCGATATGATAAATCAGCTTCCGCCAGCCCCTTCGAGACATAGATGTAAAGATGGAACGGAAGTAAAACTTTACCGGATGCCTCAGATAGAGCTCAACAAAGATGACGCCCTGACGATTCTCCTTCACGCGGCTCATATCCACCATGGCAAAGTTCCCAAAGAAATCGAATTTCCAGTTTTTGTCAATATTGCAGAAGTCTGTATGAGATACCGGTGCACTTCCCCTCTTGAATTGCAGGTGGAATACCGATGGCTTCCTCAATGGGTTCACATGGCCGCTGATGCCAACCCCGACGGCTTGCTCTTGATAAGTTACGCTTTCGGGATCCGGAGGATTTTCACTCGGATGTCGAAGACGGCAATATTGAATGCCTCGAGCGATACGGAGATTCAAAGCAAGGATCTTTGGCCTCAAGCTGTTAGAGACAGAGTGAAGGCAATCAGAGCCGCAAAGCTCGCCCAAATATATCAGTGCTGCACGAACGCGATCGAAGAATATTTCCGGCCACCCTCCGACTCGATTACTCGTAGGGGAAGTGTAGGCTCGTTGGAAATGACAACAAGTCCTCGCTGCCCAAAGGGGTCGCATCAGTGCGACGCTCAAAACGTGGGATGGCTAATGCTTGTATTCAACGAACTACGAGTTCTTCCAAACATTATCAAAACCTCCGGCGTCCATAACCTCCCAGCTCAAACCGAACGAAGTTTGAAAAGGCTTGTCGATTCTTTGAGGTTGATGCCTAGTCCTCCACATGTTCACAGTGGAGTATGTGATTATGCACCCGCTTTCAGGAGCGCGATCGGCGATATTCACGATAGTATCGCCGGGCTCACTCTGCGGGATGTTACCGGCAGAAATGGTTGGGCCTTGTCAAAAGATGCCGGTCCGACAGACGAACCGCACGATGGCGATATTTCCGAGGCTATCGAGCTGGAAGCTCCATCGCAATCTCCAAGGAGTCTCACTGGCTTTGGTTCTGTTTCAAACGAAGCCGTCAGCCTACGAATTCTTTCCCATATAGACGACATTGACGACCTGGGTTCCGCCGCAATGATTAATCAGACATTTTACAGCGCCTACAAGAGGAACGAAGCTTCTTTACTGAGGAGTGTCATGAAAGCAGAAAGAAAAAGGACTATTTCTTATGCTAGCCCTGAGACCACAAGCTCTCGTAGAGCACCACGACCAAGCCCGACGGCACCAAGTTCATTTAGCATTCCTCAGAGTACAGGAATCAAGAATGTGAAACAACTAATGCTGCCGCGATCTAGGCCTAGCACGTCCGGCAAAGACCAACAAGAAGCCTCACAACAGTTCTCGATCTTTTCTCCCCGTGGTGACACACCACCAATGTCAGCTGAGGAAGCGGACAGCATTTTGTGGGGAGCTGCTACACCCGCCGTGGATACAAACCATTTCGAAGAAAATCTCCATAATGCACCTGTGGAGCATAGCCTAGCTATTGAGCGAAACGAGAAAGTATTGGTAGGGGGCAACCTCCACTCGAGTAACACGAGTGAAAGACGAAGAAGATCATCAAAACGAAGCTCGAGTTCCCGCATCGAGAATAAGGCTAGATTCCCAGATGATAATAAGCATATGCAAGCGGAGAAGGACAGATTTCTCAGACGCCACTCGAGTGCCGTCAGCCAACAAGCGCCTGAACGAGAGGTCAGCCCGAGTCCGCGATTTCGGAATAGTCAGTTGCTGCAGATTGAGCTGTCGAGTCCGAGGATTACGGATGATGAGCTTTCGCTACATGGCTCTTTGCATGGATCTATGCATGACGAGAGTATTCTTTGATATTTTCGAATGTATCTCTGCTACGAGGGTGCATGCCGAACCTTTCTTCGTATTGATATTCAGTTCAACTTGACTACTAAGCATGAACTTCGATACGAACGGAACGAATTTCATGAACGAAAGGGGCGACATGATGAAACTTTTTGATATTTACGCAGGGCGTTTAGACCAAGAGAAGGGGAAATTGTAAGATGGAAGATGGAGCTATATACCCGATTTCTCGCCTGTCATTAATCTCATACCTTGAGCCAGTTCAAATGTAGTTTGAAATCCTATATATTCACAGATCAGTCTCATCTATCTCTCACATCCCCTATCACTTCATCAATTAATATAAAAATGGAAACTCACTCGATCAAATTCCCATCCGGGTCCCTCACATACACACTCCTGATCTTCCCCCTCGCGCCCGTCCGCTGCACAACCCCATTATCACTCTTCTCAGGACTGAGATCTACCATCTCAACGCCTGCTTCTACGAGTCGCTGACGAACTTCATGCACGTCGTCGTCGGTTAGGAAACAGAGGTCTGCGCTCCCGCCTTTAACGTTTAGGGCTTTGGGCTCGAATTCCTGAGATCGCGGTAGGTTAGAAATGAGGTTGGTGGAAGGCGGAGAGGGTGGAAGGTATGCTCACTTTCCCAAGTTCATGCAGGTTGATTTTTTGGCTTCCGAAGATGAGAGAGTGCCGCGTTATATCAGGCGTAGCGGCACTGACAAAAGATTTATGCTTCATGCCGAGATGGGTGGTGTACCAATCGCGCGTAGTGGGGATTGAGCGCACGGTTAGGACGAGGTGGTCCCTAGGAACGAGATCAATTGGAGAAGTTTTTTGGTCAAGTGAGATGGGGAGGGGGATTTATCAAGACAAGGATTTTTGGACGGCTTTACAGAGACTTTATTGTTGCTGCTGGTCTGGTGGCCATGGTTCTGATATATGAGGGGTATTGGTATTTGAGGAGGGATGATGAAGGCTTGATTGAGGTGCGGAGAATAGACATTGAGATGTATGTACAATTGTAAGTGAAAGTAAAGATCAGACCTATGGACTAGGAAGAGATACAGTACTGTATCTCAGAAGATCTTTATTTGATACAGTAATTAGCTACAGGAAGTGAGAAAGCAGGGGTCGAAGATGACGTTCCAGGAGCCAATCACGCAGGCCAAGGCTGGAGCTTCAAATCGCCAAAAAAAAGTTTCAAAATTCATTCATGCCCACCATCACACGACGATAACTAGAACCATGCACGCCATGAGCACAGTCCAAAATGGACGGGCGCTATAATAGCAAGCCTTACCACGACGAACACGAACGTCCTCCTCCACACGAAGAAGAGAAGGGCAAAGGAAAAGGCATCATGGCAAGCTGGTTCTCCCGCGAGCGCGTCCAGCTAGCAGCCACGGCCGTGGTCAGCGGCGCGGTGGTCGCGGGCGCGATACTGGGGTATCAGCATGTGAGGCGGCAGGAGAGGGTCGAGGATTTGAAGAGAGGA
Organism: Lachnum nothofagi; assembly: GCA_003988875.1. Classification (NCBI taxonomy): domain Eukaryota; kingdom Fungi; phylum Ascomycota; class Leotiomycetes; order Helotiales; family Lachnaceae; genus Lachnum; species Lachnum nothofagi. The sequence continues at coordinate 25,443 of QYSG01019334.1, forward strand.
ATACCAGAGGAGGGGGATGGGCATGAGGTCGATAAGGTGGGTTCAAATTCTTCCCAAGAGTAGGAGAAGGGGGAAGAGAGGGGAAGGGGAATGATATGCTGATGAGAGAAGTGCAGCTCACAGACTGGGGCGCGGCATCTGCCTCGAATGGATCACCCATGAGCAAGGAGGACGAAAGGAGCGCGAGATTTGCGGAGAGGGCGCTGAAGGGGGATTATGATGATGGTATAAAGCCTTCCCATACCAAGATGAAGGTTTATATGCTGATGGAGATCTTGCAGAGCTCATCCTCGAACAACTAGCCCGGAATCGCGTCTTCCTCACGGACGCTGGCCTCTCGAAGCTACGCAACGCATTCATAATCGTCGTCGGCTGTGGAGGCGTCGGATCGCACTGCACGGCAGCACTTGCACGCTCTGGCGTGACATACATCCGCCTTATCGACTTCGATCAAGTCACTCTCTCCTCCCTCAATCGACATGCGGTAGCTACGCTCGCAGATGTAGGCACGCCGAAAGTATCATGCTTGAAGAAACGGCTACAGCAGATTACACCATGGACACACTTCGACCTGCGGAACCAACTATTCAGTGATAAGGCCGCGGATGAGTTATTAGGGACATGGGAGGGCAGAAAGCCCGATTTCGTCGTCGATGCGATTGATAATATTGATAGTAAAGTCGCGCTGCTGGAGTACTGCTATAAGAATAACCTTAAAGCCATCTCGTCCATGGGCGCAGGGTGTAAGAGCGACCCAACGAGGATTTTCATCGGCGATATCTCGGCTTCGACCGAAGATCCCCTATCTCGAGCTACGAGAAGACGACTGAGAGCTGCGGGGATAGCGAATGGGATACCTGTTGTATATTCTACGGAGAAGCCAGGTCCGGGAAAGGCGCAATTGCTTCCATTGCCTGAAGAAGAGTTCGCAAAGGGCTCAGTGGGGGATCTGGGCGTGTTACCTGATTTCAGGGTTCGTATCCTCCCGGTACTAGGCACAATGCCAGCGGTCTTCGGCTACGCAGTCGCGAACCACGTTATCTTGAGCGTGACCGGCTACCCGACGGAGTACGTGCCCGCGAAGGGCCGGGAGAAGATGTATGACGGGATTCTAGCACAACTACAAGGCAGCGAAGAAAAGCTCGCGCGGCTTACGACGGCCGGGGAAGATGCACAGGGTTTGAAGTTAGGTATCACGGCGGCAGATGTGGGGTATGTGGTTGAGGAGGTGTATAAGGGTAAGAGCGCGATCAGTGGGATCTCCACCAGACTCGCTCTAGTGAGATGGAGAAAACCAGAGGACAGCACGATTGATCTCAGCATTACATCCCAGAAGGGCAGTGGGGTGCAGCTGAGGGATCTGGTGTGTATGACGAAAGAAGAGGCGGCGATTCATGAGAAGGAGGTTATGAGGGGTAGCAAGACGCCGGAGCATCTGTATGATAAGGAGGTCGTGGAGACCGTAGGGGCGCGGATTAGAGAGGAGATTGGGTATGAGAAATACAGATGAGTGATTCCCTCTTGCTTGCAATCCGCAACGTTCTCTAATACCCTATTTCCGCAATCGCCCATCTCTGTCAAGTGACAGGAAGTTTAAAGCGACRTAATCAAAATTCCGAAACGTTTACGGATGCAATCTAATCGATTGTCTATGTTATTCTTTACAGTCTTCACGTTTTTGGTCTTTGGTCAAGGCGGCTTGCTTGGTTATTGACATTTTGCCGAATGCGGCATGTTCTCATTGTCCACCACACTCGATGCTTTCAACCAACGTACAAGTKCTTATATCATTGTATTTTAACAATACGATTGCGACCGAGTTTCTTTATCTTTTCTAATTCAAAATCCTGAACATAATTGCATTCAGTCATTAAATCAATTTCTTTGTCCCTTGACATCATGACCTACTAGAATTCGCGTGTCGTTGGGTTTGGTTCTTCTTTCCTTTGCGAATTGGCCTCTCAAATCTCTACCATCGATTCCTTGAGCTATTCAGCTTATATATACTGCAACATGAGCAACCCTCCACCCGCTCAACAAGCTCGACAGCGCCGGCATCACGGCCGCCGCCACCCACAGACCGGGCCCGCACCTCCAGAATCACCTCCGAGGGCTGAACGACCCCCGCGTTACAGCCAAATCTTCAGAACGCCACTTGTGGAAAGAGGCCCAGGTTTTCGCTATCCTGAAGCAGGTAACATCGTCAGGGATCGCGTAGCAGAAGACAACCCTTGGAACGCTGTTCAGGAAGGAGCCCGTCATTTGAGGACCCCCATAACTAACCCAGTCCCAGCGCTTCGCAAGAAAGGAGATGTGTTCACTGGCTTTGTGGTCCTGTTGATCCTGGTCTCGGGCTTCTATTACTTTCTTTTCAGTGATCAGAATGATGGTATTCGATATGACGAAAATGGCCCTTCTTATCTGACGAAGACTGTGACTACCACTATGACACAACATACGAGCAGGTACCAGACTCCTACTCCAGATACCAAATATCAACAGGGTGCTGGTTGGAAAGCTGTTCCCCCCTTATTGAAATGGGGTGCTTTTTCAAAGAACTATCGAGGAGCAAAGGACGCTGCCACGCAGAGGTCAAAGAACGATGTCTTCGGCCGGATGTTCGACGTAGGATTGAAGCTTGTAGAGGGCCTCATCGATTACAAGCCTTCCATTGAACTTGCTACGAAGGTCAGAGTAGCTCGTGAAGTTTTCCATCGAGCCGAAAAGTACAACCAATACAGAAACGGAGAGCTCGCGACCCGCAATAAGAAGGCCAAGGACAATCTGAAGGATCTTGAACATGCCCTTGCAAGCGTTAACTACCTGACTTACATACAAAGCAGCGACTCTCCCAGCGTTTCAAAGATAGTCAGTGCACTCGAGAGATTCGAAACTGCCATCGTAGAGAAGGCCGCGGATGCACCAGCGGAACAGCAGCGGCTGAGAAACCTATTCCGCTTGCAGCTCAAAGACCAACACACGTACGCTGAAGCATGGCTTCAAAGAATTTCGGCAGTCCGCGGCAAAATTGAAAATCTGGGGCCAGAAAACGTGCTGGGCCTCACCGATATTCTCAATGCCAACTTCAAGGCGCAAGAGAAGAGTTTCCGAGAGAAACACGGAACACGCGGCGGGAAGTATGAAGACTGGCTCATAACTAATGGCCCCAAGATCCGCGCCCAGCGAGCCCTCATCCTGACAATTGAAACCTTGGTTCAGAAGGCATCCAACAGTCTCGGCTCTGCTGAAAGAAGGCTGGAGGCTATCTTGGCGGAGACGGAGAAAGACAAGGAGGCGTTTCAGAATCTTGAAGAAGTGCCACTTTACAAGATCTCTAAGGTTGAGGAGCATCTGGATATGATGGATTTGTTTAGGCAGCAGTTGGAGAAGAGGCTGAAACCATTCACGGAGGCGCGTAATGCGATCGAGGCTGCGATAAAAGACAATTTGAAGGGCATAGATCATCCTGAGTTGTGATAGTTGAGCTTTGTAATAGGCTGTCGTTCATGGTTTTCATGACTGTTTTGAATATGAGCATTTCAATGGGTAGTTGGTATAATTTATGTTTGTGCTGTCCACTAGGCTTGCTTCACTTCTCCAGTTCAAAGTTGCCACCATTTGGGCCCGTGACCTCCCCCTCCATTTCTTGACTATATCATTTCACTGCAGACAAGTGTCTCACTATCAAAAAATAATTGCTCTTCCTCACTCTCAAATGCACATTCGGAGCTCAACAAAGTTCCTGCCGTTCTCTCTCCACATGGCTTTCCAAAGGCGTCCAGCAACAACCGATCACCCACAGCAACCCAGCCGCCCTCTTGTTCYGGGTAATGCCGCATAACATGCTCTGCAGTGAAGAAGACATCCCTGTTTTCAGACATATCACCTTTATTGTCCGTATACTTTGAAATGTGGCTTGGTATGCGGCTTGGTATGTGGCCTTGGCTCATATTTTGGCGTTACACAAACATGAAAGCGGAAAACGAGAGAGGAATAAAAGGGGCTGAAAGCCCAGCTTTGACAATAGATCTTAAGACTAAGTTTCACTTCTAACATACTCCATCTGAGAATCTTTGAGGGGCACTTATTATCAACAAAATGGTTCACGGGCCATTCATCTCCGGTCCAGCCTGGAACTTCCCCGGCAAAGAAACCTGGCAAGACTTCATCACTATCTTCAACAATCCGAACCGAAACGAGATGAAAGCTACTGGTGATACCGAGAATGATGTGAATGGCATCTGGGATGCCGTGAAATCAGCATCTCGTACCTACAATGTCGAGGACAGAGTTATCTTCTGCATCATCATGCAGGAGAGCACTGGCAACGTCGGCGTGCAGGGCACAATCAATCCAGATGGAAATCCTTCCGGGGGCTTGATGCAAGCTTCTGAGAGCCCTGGCTACCCCGGCCAGCACGACCTGACCTGGGTGAGTGGTCCCTCGAGATGAAAGTGGACCAGAGGATCTCATACTAATACACACTTCAGGATAAAATCAACGCCATGGTATCGGCTGGCACGAAGCATTTCAGAGGCAATCTAGACCAGCTCGGATCTCAGACTGGGGGCGGCCAGGGCGAGGATCCAGCAACGATGATTTACGAAGCGTTGAGACTTTATAATTCGGGGCATATGAATCCGGAGAATCTTTCGGATCCGCAGGGGGCTACAGCTAGTTATGTGAGCGATATTGCGAATCGGCTTCAGGGGCAGACAGATTAAGAGATGTGCAGGAGGCTCTGAGAGCATTGAGAATTGCTGTTCTATCATCTTTAATTAATCATTGTCACAAGTATTTTCCTTCACAATGCAGATCCTTCCTCGTGCGGGGGACAGCGGCAGTAGTTGACAGGTGAACTTTGGCCCATAAACATATGCAAGAAAACAAGTACCTTCTTTGTTTAGTTGCTGAAATCCCGGCGCTGAAAGCTTTCATGTGGGGCGTTTAACAAAAAGAAGGTCTATGATGAGATGTTGGGGATTGTTGACCAAATCATATTACGAACTTGAATGACTCGGTTCCGTGAGAGAAATTTTCTCAGCATTTCTTGCTGCCAACTCTGAAATTTTGATTCCGCGAGGTTTGCGACTGTCAACAAATTCAAGCGGTCAAGACTTTGCTGTCGTCAAATATCTTTGCTCGAGAAAAACAATGGTCGAATACGTTCTTCATGTCTTGAAGATGGCAATCTGAGCTCAACTCAGAGATTTGAAAAATAAAATGGTAATTACTGGCTAAACCAGCGCCAGCGGCCACCCTATGTCAGAGAATGATCGTATCCGACTAAATCTAACCTTTTTACAAAAGCGAATGGCAAGGAATCATATACTGGTAGGTTGTACTTATCTCCGTAGTCTAGACTGTTTATAGAATAGCTTCGACTAGCTGATTTTCTTTCTTCCAGTGATCCGAGATCTTTGCTAATGATAAGCAATTGTTTAAATCAACCTAACAATTCCTCGTACAGGATCTGCCTTCAAGAAATCTTCCCCAAGCCACGGGGTCAATTTTATAAGTGTCTTTCTCCTTGCCACTCGCCCAGCCCAGTCTAGCATAAGTAAGAATATCCTTTGCTTTTCGGGTAGATCCTCCGAAATCCTGTATAGTACTCTCTGGATAACGAGGCAGCTGTAAATTCCGGATGGCAATGTGTTATTATGTAGGAAGTTTCTTTCCGTGATAGATCCGATAAGTTCTTCACTTCCAGGTTTGAAAGCCTCAGAAAATGGCGCAGTGCGGATATCCAAATCCACTATCCAGCCTTCGACAACAATTTCCTGGCCGTTTACAGAGACAAATTGAACCGTTAGGTCTATCTTTTGGCCAAGAAACCTATGCTCGTCCGGCCGCTCTAATAGTCCGTCCGGATACAGAACCATCCCTTCCCAACCAGCCCAGCTCCAACTAGGAAAAGCCGTCCGACGCTTAGGCATGCATTTTCGATCATGCATCCACGCTAGTGTTTGTGTATGGCTGTACAGCGGTAAACCATAGATGAAGCCTAACGGAAATAGCCGTCTTTTCATAGCGGCGAGGATTCCGAGAAAGGCATTGAGGGAGTCAACCTCGTTCGTCATACGCCGACGAGTGTACATAGTTATACCACCTCCGAATATCCGCATGTGTCCAGGATTGTGGGACACAGAGCCGGGTTGTGGCTCGAGTCCTCTGATAAACTCGACTCCAATTGACTGTGACGCGGACTGCCATTTGAATCTAGGAGGAAAAGCCTCCGTATCGTCTGCTTCATCCACTAAAAATTCTCCGCATTCAAATGTTGCCTAGTTCGAAGACAGGTAAAGGGTACGCCTCGCCATGAACATTTCTTGCAGTGTCCATGCCCGAGATTGCCATACCGAGGCATCTTGCTCGGCTGAAGTCGTAGCAGGAACGGTAAAGAAATGGTAGCCGTCACTGATTTCATCGATTTGTATGTATCGAGGATAATCCAACGAGACTCCCGCGAGACCACAGTTTGAATCCTTGCCCGCTATGGCTACAACAGTGAGACTCGCGGATTCGTAGATTAAGTGCATCATGTTGAGTTGCTCTTGCTTTGCGGCCGCTTGTTCAGGTGTCGGCGTTTGGCTCTAGTCGATGCAGAGAGCGTCCACCTGCGAGGAATATCAGCTGAGGCACATAAGTAAGGTACTCTTCCGGGAATACAGACCCAAAGGTACCTCTTCCCCRGCCTTTTCGTTGCCGTGATAGCATCCTCAATGATTCGCGGCAAAGTCCCTGATTTCAGAGCGCCATCTGCTGGCATTACTCCTCCCCAAACATAACTAAGTGCGATATAGTCACAGTTGTCGGGACAAGGAACGATCTTTCGTTCGATCACATCTACCATCCGCGTTATACTCATCTTCGCAGGCCAGCCTCTCCGGCAGCTACTTCCATGAGACGCCTCGCAGACTTCCAGCGCTTGTAGTAACTTCTTGAAATCGAGATATCTGTCTACACGTCGAGCGTTGAAATTAGTTTGACCAGAAAAAGCTTGCCGTGAATCCAGGGCAATAACTTCTGCCTCACTTTTTGGGAAGCGAACGTTCGCATCGCCCGGAACAAAGGAAAACCCTACAGGAGACATGTAATCCGGAGTGTACAAGCCAAGGAAGATGGCAGACTGAGACTTGATATCTGGAGGAATTGTTTCCCATCCGGCCCAGCGTTCATAAGATCTGATTGGAATTATTCTCATTGTTTTATGGTTCGGATCTAGCGATCTCCTAGGCAAAATTCGATAGATCAGCCGACAAAGCGGACAGGATGGGCTCAGATGGAATGAAGAAAGTAAACCGAGCGGTATTTCGTAGTGCGCGAGGCGTTGCCTGTATTCTGAGTACTCTAAGTTGCTCCACCCCTTTCGTTGTGCTTCGTCTAAAGGCCTCGCATTTTTGAAGACGTTGACAATGTTGTATTCGGAACATCGCTGACAAAAAGTGCTTGGCTACATCTTGAGAGTCTCTAGCAACACTGCATCTTCGGTGGAGTAAGGCGTCACCGGTTCGAGAGGCCCCATAGGAGTCTTTTCCGCTGGAGGACCGTAGGCCTGGAGCCGCGGGCAAGGCTTCGAAGTCTGCTCAATGCAGCGACAGAATATGCATAGCCTCGTCGCTGACTTCGATATTCCGTCCACCATAGCGTAGAACTGAAGCTGCTATTTAGTAATAGAGAGTGTCAGAAGGGCTATAAGGGGTTCGGTTGTCTCAAAATCAGACTGATGGCGATATTATTATAGCCAAGAAATATTTGCCTCGTCTGACGCTTTCTTAAGGCTTTTGTTCAAACATCTTGTGCTACTAACGTAGGCGCTTAATGTCTAACGGGTATTGGCCGCTACTGTAAAGCAGCTCCTTAATTGGACATTTCCCGCATGAGACTGCTATTGATATTTCTTGGCCAGTTAAAGATTCGCTCGTGGAATATTTATTTCAGATTTCCGGAATATCCTTTTTCATGACTGTTATATGGTTTACTTTTAATGTGCTGTTACCTGATATACAAGTGAGGTTAAGGGTCAGGTATTTATGTCCGTTCACGCTGAATCCTTTGCTACGCAAAGCAAGTAGTTGTTCAACACAGAAATAAGAATGAAGGATTTATAAAGACGCCCAGAGCAAGATATGGGAGAACGGAGCAGAATCAAATCATGGTTCAAGAAATGTCATGTGAAGTGTTGAATTGGTCACTGAGTTGTCCGCTAGAGCTTCTCCGATCGTTGACTAGAGCCTCCTCATCCAAGTTCCAAAACTTCTTATAGGTTGAATAGTATAGTGCTTGCTGTCGAAACTCTCGTTTGGTCAAAACAGTCACTGCTGTCAATCCTCGCTCCTTCCTCAATAGATGTAATCTTAAGAAAGCTGCAATGGATCACCGAGCTTCCCAACAAAACTTATACAAAAGCAGCTGCACATGCGGACTGCCGATTCCAACTCACAAACATGGCGTCCTTTCGGACATTTCGTTGCTCGTGGCGAAAAAGTGAAAGAGAGAAGATAATTTAAACGCCGATCGAGAGAGGGTCGGAATCCAGTGAATATTGTACATAATGAAAGGTTGTGAGAATGTAAAAGGCTAGAGGAGTACAGCAAATTGGGATCATGGAGACGCACAGATGTACGCTTGTCTCCCACGTGGGCTCTTACGTGACTTTGCTCTAGGAATCGAAGGAGAGATTCTCGTACCTTGAGACTCGTTCCAGTGGTGACCCGAAACTCGCGAGACAAAGTTTAAGCCATGAACGTCCTGCTATCAGATCCCAAACCTCTGCTATCACTCCATGTTCATTCACCAACACCCATGAAATCCTCACGATCCCTCAACGCCTCCAGCTAGAAGCCAAATCGTAATATCTGAGGCTGCAAGCTTGGCGACATACTCTAAGCTTAACGAAGATAGCGGAAGGACTCTCCTCCCACATCAGCCCACCCTAGCAATAATTTCAGCCTTTGCAGTGAGAACAGGGGAGAAGGGGAMATAYTTATAGGAGGCCGGGCCCTGAGATTCTTGCTTTTGCTGGGAAGGTGAATAGGGTAGGATTTGCTGTCATTTGCTGGATTCGTTCATTTCATAAAGTGGAATAAATAAGTAAATCAGAATAAAGTAGAAAATAGCTGAAATACCAGAATTGGGAACAGAGGTCAGTGTGCGCGAGGGAGGCATCAAGCAGACCTGCACACCCCATGGACGACCAATTCTGCAGGGGACGAACTTGCTTTGCTGAAAGCAGAGAACAGGCTGGAAAGGCGCATACCAGTGGACTTATACGCAGAGCAGGCGGGCTAATGCAAAAAAAATAAGAAGAAAAGGAACAAAATTGAGAAGTGCGTGATATATTTCGATCCATCTTCTACCTAGATCCCCATGCTCCCAAGATCGTCTCACCACAGCTCAGACATTGACAGCCCCCTCCCCAACAACGCCCTCCCGCCTCGCCTCCCTAATCGCCTTATTCTTCGCCGTCCCCACGCCATCCACGCCCTGCTCCTGAAACCGGCCCAGCCACGGCTTCTTGCTATCGCCCAACATACTGCCCGCCAGGAAGTAACACACCAGTCCCAGAATAATCATCACAAACGCAATCGGGTACAAATAGTAAATCGTATATCCAAAGACCTTGATGCCGATAATGACGCCCCAGAAGTTGCCAGTGAGCAGCGAGATATCGAAGAATGCCGCAGAGGCCATGCGCAGGATAATGGGCGCGAGGGAATAGAAGATCGAGAGGCAGAGCGTGTAGCCGACGATATAGCCGCCGACTTGGCCGTCCCAGGTAGCGCCATGGAAGGCACCCCTATCAAAGATCGCGGCCGTGATGCCGTTGATGATTATCCCGAACAGGCCAAGCATGCCGAGAACTTCATACATGGGTCGCTTGCTCACGAACCATTCTTCAAAGACGTTGGAGAGGCCGTAAAGGGTGGCGCCCGCGAGGGCGAACATGTCGCCTTTGACTTGTGTGGGAGTCGACTTGCCAGACCCGGAGGTGATGTGGTCGGACGCGAGCAGGATGCCCATGCCGCCGCAGCAGATGAGGATGCCAAGGATTTGGAAGGGCTTGTAGCGGACTTTGAGGAAGATGAAGGAGATTATTACAACGCAGATAATGGACCAGAAGTTGATTAGTTGGGCAGAGAGAAGGTTGGTCTAGATGATTGTCAGCAAAACTTGCAAGTTAATGTTGGGCTTGGGGGAGACGAACGTAGCGGTATGCAAGAACGGTGAAGTAGTTGCCTTCTACATCCATGAAACTGAGAATGACATATTTCCAACCATCGACTAGGAGTAACTTGAAATATTTCGTTGGTCCATATTTGACAATCGTATACGTCGTGTAGATAGCAGCGAGAACAATATAATTGAACAGCGTCTGGAAAGCTGGGATCGAAGTTCCCTTATTGACGAGAAGGGTTGTAAAAGTGTTCGTACCCGTGATGCAGAGGGCGAGGATTTGTCTACAGTCTCACAAGTCAGCGATCATTCCAAAGTTTAGCAAGAGGGTGGTAATTACCCAAGAGCCAACACAATCCAAAAATCCACTGTCTTGAAGTACGCATACCACCTTGTCCCTTTCTGCTCCAGCGCTTCAATACCTTGTTCCAGGACTTCCGTCTGCTCTCCACTCCCGCTGTTCCTCAGTTCCAAACTCTCACTGCCTTCGCCTTCCAGGCCATCACTGGCCTTTGGGGCAAAAACTTCGATAGGCTGCGCATGTGCCTCGACGCCGGTAGATTTCGCCATCGCACTTGAGCTCTCTCCTTGATCGGAAGAGCCTCGAGAATTAGAAGTATATACAGAAGAAAGTAAAGGTTCCGCGTCTGGATCCGTCTTGTAAAAAGTATCCAGCTCCGTAGTAAAGAGGTGGTGAAGTGTGCGCTTATCGCGGTGGGTGGTTCTTATCGCAAGCAAGTCTTTCTTCGTCCCCTCGAGCAGCAAGCGCAAAGACTTCAAGTCGCCTGCTGATGATGTTATCTCTCTTCGAGCTGGTGTCGCATTGACGGACGCGTCAATGCTGCGAAAGAGAAAATGGATGAAGAGAGAGAGAGAGAAGAGAGAAGATGGGTGGATGGGTGGATGCGCAGGGTTTAAGAGCTCGGCGCGGGGCAGAAAAAAAAGGAAGTTCAGCTGCAAGCTTTGGCGAGGCCTGCAGGGATGATGGCCAAAGCGAAGCGTGTGATTGGGTGAAGCTAGCCTGCCAGATGCGGGAACAAGGTCTGGAGCGCTGTGGGGGACAGGCGAAGCCGACATACGAAATGCAAAAAAGAAATTTTAGGTGCGTGATGCGCCAGCCGGCTGGGTGGCGGCTGGCAGTGAGTTTTGAATGGATTTATGCAGGCGAAGACATGAGCATCTCGAGTCATGGAGACTCCATTCTGAGGGAAGTTGCGACTAGGCGATTTCTCTGGGGAGACGAGGGTCTGTCAGTGCCACTCTGGTCGGCTTGTTGGGCGTGGTCTCCGTAAGTTTGAAATGATATGTTATGGACGAGGAAATGAAGCAGCAGGAATCTTGCTGGAAGCTATTGTCCCTAACGTGTGTGGGTGTTGCGTGACGTTGATTTCTTGTGAATCGAGGCATGCCAAATAGTATCATGTATTTGGAGAGTTTTTGAGCTCTACGCGCTCTACTCTCTAGTGTGCTCGAATATATGAATAAAACCCTTATGTTGTAAAAGCTCGCGGTATTACTCTGCGTACACTTGCTTCCGGTATTTATACTTCTGGCATACGGTGGGCTTTATATAGGATATATCTATAAGCAGACGGCGGTTTACTAATGCCCCACTGATTCTGAAACATTGACCTGGCTATCCTAGAGCCATATCAAAGCGGGTTCTAGACGGCGCTTTTGCCAAGGTGTACGCTCCAGTGTTGTCGATAGTATTTCCGTATTTTAAGGCACGCCCTATTTTAGTAATACGTACACCAAAAGTTAGAATTATGGCCCATAATGCATACAAAGTCTATATTTACAGCCGTAAATAATATAAAAGTTGGAATACAGCACTACTAGTAATATACTATAATATAAATTAAGGCCTATACAAAAGTTAAAAGGGGCTGTAGAAGCCGAATATATATTTATAAAAAGCCTAAAAACTAATTTACCCTTAAAACACCCCTCCTGTAATCAATTTATCCCGTATACTCCATATACTTCTAATAATACATATAATACTCTTATTGGCCGTAATACGTACAGACTTCCTAATACGGTACGGCCAATGGTAATTTTAGGCCAATACGTGCACCAGTAATACCACGGAATACTATTGACAACACTGGTACGCTCAGCACTGCCCCAAGCTCTTGCCAATTACAGATTGCTAAATAGATGCATAACATTTGGATACCCCACATTGCCTATCACGGCAACCTCTTCCTCACCAAGCTTTCCCTAGATCACATTTATTCTTCTTGTTCACAAAAAGTTTCGTTGTTTTACCACACGTGTTGAGAGAAAGCCATCCCCCACAATTATCAGCCAAGAACCTCATTCTTGGGAGTAGCTCCCCAAGCTTTTCCCGGAATAGCCTCGAATAATTACGGGAAATCTTAGGCTGGTATACCAGCAGGTATAATCAAAGAATTGGAAGGACTGAGTCTTCTTTTATTTTCAAAAAAAAGAGCAGGCACGCGAATAGCAGTCGATTTTGTAAAGCAGATGCCTAATCCTCTATCCAATGTCTATCACACATAATGACTACACGACTCTGTGTTGATACAAACTAACTGGGCTGCTGTTGGCAGATCAGCGTAAATGTGTATATCAAATTGCCCCATGAATCCGTGATCTGCATAGATATTCCTTTCCACCCCTCTTGAATCATCCTGAGCAACGCGTCATTGATAATAGGGACAAGAACTGGGGCTACAAATGCCGCTGATGATGCTCCCTGTCGTAGTAATACTTGATATCGTCCTTCTCTTTGAGCATTGACGGCCTGAGAGATTCTTCCTTGCCCCGCTGCAAGCGCAATCTCAATGCTGTTATATATTGCATGCGCTGCAGCTGGAACAATAACAGGGTTTGTGAGGGATTGGCCAAGTCCGAGCATGTTGATCGGATTAATATCTGCAATGTTGACTCGATATCCGACACAGGCACCATAGCTTTCGCCATTGATAATCGGGCTGCGTTTGCTGAGGGAAGTTGAGCTGCGAATAGATAACTGAATACCTTGTTAATGTCAAGTATAGCATGAGGGGAGACTAAAACAAACTGAGCTTTCTCCGTTGATAGGAGCTGAGAGTCCAGTGAGCGTCAGTAGAGATAGGACGAGGAAAGAAGTCAGATGCATTATGGAAATTTGGAGAATGTGCCGAGAATACAGAAAAGGCTGTTCAAGAGTCGTTGATGTATGTGAATTTAAAAGGTCTGAAGAGCCGTTTACTTCAATACTGCTTCTTTCTTCATATACCATTTTCGAAACACAACGCCAAGCTATATTTGGTGCATTCGTAAAATGCAGACATAGAAGACGTGGCTTGAGATCACATAGATCCTTCAGGATTGTATCAACTCTGGTTTGTTATTCCTGAAGCTATTTCCGAGTCAAGGGACAACACCCACGAAGCTATATCCGACCACGAACACAGCACAAACATGGCTTAGCATTCAGTCAAGATGTAGATCGATATCCAAGATGGAAAGCTGAGCGAGAATTGCAAGCTGACTGTAACCTCAAACAACAATAAGCAAGCACTAGAAAGTATGCTGACTAGGGATCAATTTGCTTGTTTTCCAGTCAGACTGCGGAGTGGCTTTTGCGGCTGATGTCTCAGCTGTCGCTCTTAGCATTTGTATGGCTTATCTTATACGAGAGTTCCTCATCCTTCGTATTCTCATCAAACGCTTTTTTTTGAAAATGCAGCCACCAGCACCTGAACAAATTTTAGTATGTGGAAAACTTCATTTGAATTGCATGAGTCTACCCAAATAACAGTCTAAGCCAGAATGATGTTATGCGTAAAGCGGAGTGACCTCCAGCTTCGCCGCTCTTCGAAGGAGTCATTCCCTACCATGACATAAGTAAAGGCTGAAACAGAATGGAATTTATGGAAATCTAAAATAACATCCCTAGACTGCGAAGCTCAAAGCTGCCTGCTAGCCTTTGAGTTCCACTCTATCAGAAAATTTGGAGTGATGTATAAAAGCTCCTCTCAAAACGGACATCACTTCACTCGAGCGCACCATTTCTCACTTCATCTGTACTTCAAGAACTTAAGACAATATCGGTTTACACTTCACAAATCACCATCAACACTACATTTGCTAAATTCCTAATCTTCAAGATGCGGCTTTTCATCCTCTTCGCCATAGCCACCTCAAATCTTGCCAGTGTCGTCTTCGCAAATGCAAATGCGATGGACGGCAAGTTAGACCTGACGCTGGGAGAAAATACTCGTATTGTCCGCCAACTCCAGCCTACGTGCCCAATACAAGGAAAGTGCGGGTCCTCACCCGGACCCTGCAACGCAAACGGCTGCGCTGGCAGCAACACCATCGGCGGTCATAACGGCATCTGCACCGCTGGTGACTTCATCGGTTGCCCATGCGCCAGCATCTGCGGCTCCACCGATGGCCCCTGCAATGAAAACGGATGCAATGGACTCAACAACCCTACTACAGGCAAGGGCGTCTGCACCGCGGGTGACTACGCGGGTTGCAGCTGCACTGCGACTTGCACATCGAGTAACGGGAAGTGTAATGAGAAYGGCTGCCAAGGAATCAATAACCTGGATGGAAGTYCGGGGTTCTGTACGGACGGAGACTATGCGGGCTGCAATTGYGATAGCGTGTGCTCTGGAGTTGATGGAAGCTGTAGCGACAATGGATGCGCTGGTGTCAACAATGTGTGCACTGCGGGCGATTATATTGGTTGTAGCTGTGGGACGAAGTGCAACTGGCTGAATCCAGGCCCATGTACAGACAACGGATGTGCTGGATCGGAAGGTCTTTGTACTGCGGGGACTTACAAAGGGTGTAGTTGCACATAGACTAACAGCCAAGCATTGGGAAGAAGTCGCATATATCAAGTTCCCATTCTCTGCTCTTTGTACCTTTCGGTATTTCGGCGTAAGTGCCATGAATCACATGCTTGCTCATCCAAGAGCGGCGTCATTCGAAATTACTGTCTTAGGCATCGCCAGAAAACATTTGAGTGCTGCTCTCGACGGCTTTTACCAACGGGTACGGACGTTCACAAGTGGAGCGCTCAAGCCCCTGTTATTTGGCGAGTAGTACGCCGCTGCCAGGCTGTGCCAGCGCCTTACAGGGGGACGAGCCTGGTGATCCCAGGGGTTTTGCTAGAAACCCCCCTACCAAATCTACATTTCTTTTAGCGGTGTATGATGAGCTCAGCATACGAAGGCAGAACTTATACGTTCGGCGAAGCAGAGAATACAAGGCATAGAAGTCGAGATTCTTCTAAATACAGCATTTAAAGGGAGGGACTGGGCGAATTTGTGCAACGTGCACGTGGGGCGTTTCAGCGTAAGGCGCCTTCCCGCTTGTCCTGCCTCACGCTGGACGGAAAAAGCGGCACTAATTAGAATGCGCAGTGAGACACTCAAAATGCCTCATATTGAGTGCTGCTTTCTCTGCCCATCGYGAGCCCGCCTCATTCTTTCTTGACATCTGTCCAAACCCCTTCCCTTTATTTCCAAAGCCTCGAGGTTTCCATGTGCTAATTTAGCACGTCCCCATGATCTTAAGGACAAGACGACTGGACAACGACACCACCAAGCCTGATGTCATGGCTCTGGAGAGCTTTTATCGGACTTCAACAGTCCCAGCGCCACACAACCTATCGAGCACCATTTGCAAAGCTGCACGCTTCGTGGGTCAAGTAGCTCCCTCTAGGCTCGGCCGTTTCCCCCCATGTTAGCGTACGTTTTTGCAGGAGTCTTGCAGCCTCTGACATGGCCCAAGATGCCCGATGTGCCTCCACGCGTCCGGCACAGATCGCGTCMAGCGCGCAWCAGGCGCGCATCAGACGACGCGGATTATGTACARCCTTTTTCTTGGGCCAAATCATCTTCAGCAGCAACCGTGCAACCCCTCACTTTATACCCCGCGGTCATCCCAAGAGGCTCTGTCAGTCGGAAAAACTCGAGATTGGGGGGTAAAGGCGGGGYTGAATACGGCCAAGCTCATCCACCTTCCCTAAGTACACAGCACTCTCGGTTGCCTCCGTGTGTTATATTGCTTTGCATTGTACCTGCATCTAAGAGTCCTTGATTGGAGTCTTGGGGGTATAGAGTCGCCTCMATGGCTTGGRTTAGCGTCCAATGCTGGCAAATATGCTATACCCATGTTTATCCGGAGAGTATGACGCCGAACACTATTAGATAGTTATTCCGACGCCCAGAAATTAAATGGAGCTTAACAAGCTATAACTCCAGGATGCCCAATCTTAAATTTTGGGCTCGTCTTCCGGGGGTCTGCGTCCTGTCAAAGTTCTGTTCAACATGTCTTACCTGCTGGGCGTTGCCTTTCTGCTGCCAGCTGCACTAGCAGCGACAAATGCGACATCAGCTTCCGGATACTCGACAAAAGTCTACAATGTCTCGGCAGCTACGACAACCCTGAGTTATTCTTACACCAATGAAGAATTGGCAATGCTCTGGAACCAGGTTGGCGAGATCGAAGTTGGTCCGATCACCACCACGGTCTCACCGACTCCTGAACCGACTGCATATCCCAGACCTGGTGTTTTCCATCCAATGGTCCGCCATCTTATTCTTTTCAGAGTTCCAGCAACTGAATTTTGCAGGTCCCATCTTACGAGCCTTCCCTGGCTGCTGCGAAGCTGCCTGCAAATTTCAAGTGGGGTGTAGCAGCCAGTGCATATCAGATCGAAGGAGCCGCCAAAGATGAGGGGAAAGGGCCTTCAATTTGGGATTTGATCGCACATCGTGACTACGGAGCTGTTGCAGATAACAGCACGGGAGATATCGTTGCCAGTCACTACTGGCTGTACAAGCAGGACATTGCTCGTATGGCCAGCTTGGGCGTCCCGAGCTTCTCGCCATCTTTCTCATGGTAGTTTTCATGTGGACTTACTTGCACATATTGTTCTCCCGCCAATACTAACTTTTTGAAAAGGCCACGATTCTTCCCGTTCGGAAATGGGCCCGTCAATCAGCAGGGAATTGACCATTATGATGATGTGATCGCTACGATGGTTGCTGCTGGAATTGAGCCAGCGATCGTTCTATTTCACTGGGGTAAGTTCTGTTACCCGTCCTAGATGATCTCACTGACAAGCTTCAGATACTCCTCTTGCTCTTTTCAATTCGTACGGTGCTTGGACTGATCCCCAAATTGTGGACGACTACTTCAACTATGCGAAGTTCGTTATCACCCGCTACGATAAATACGTGTCGCATTGGTACACTTTCAACGAACGTACCGATACCTCAATCCTTTCTGCTAAAAATTTCTCTAACATCATTCATAGCCCAATACTGCAACTGGCAATACTCCTACTACCCCGCTGGTAACGACAAAGGCAACTACCCAGCCTACCACAACGTCACCGGCGGCCTGCCAGCCCGCATCGCCTGCTCCCACTACACCATCCTCGCACACGCCAAAGTCGCAAAATGGTATCACGAAGAATTTCATGGCTCGGGGCGCATCACATTCAAAAACTCCGGCAACTACTTCGAACCCCTAGATCCTTCCTCGGCCGCCGACATTGACGCCGTGGCCCGTAACTATGAATTCGTGCTGGGCTGGTTCGGCGGTTGCTGGCGCGACGGCGACTACTCCGCCATGCTGAAGGAGACGCTAGGAGATATGCTACCTGTGTTTACGGAAGAGGAGAAGGCCCTCATCAAGGGCTCCTGCGACTTCTTCGCCATCGACGCGTACACCGGCTACCTCGCCACGGCCCTTGAGGGTGGCTCGGCAGCATGTGTGGCGAACACGTCGCATCCTGCATTCCCTGAGTGCGCAAGTAGCGTGAGCATAGCAGCCGATGGCTTTCCGCTGGGTCCAAACAGCGATTACGGCGTGTCCTGGTTGTACAGCACGCCTGTCGGGGTCCGGAGATTCTTGAAGACAATCACGAAGGATCTTTTTCCAACAGTGCCGGATATATTTGTCTCAGAGTTTGGCTTCGCAGAGCCGAGGGAGGGAGAAGAGACGAGCCTGGCGACTATCTTATGGGATTTGAGAAGAGCGGATTATTATCAGGGCTTTTTGGATAATATCCTTGCGTCGATTGTGGAAGATAGTAAGTGTCCTTCATCTTCAAATTGGTCTCAAAATGCTAATGACGTTGTAGAGGTCAATGTCACAGGCGCGTTTGGCTGGGCCATCTTTGACAATTTCGAGTGGTTTGCTGGCAGCAGAGTCAAGTTCGGCCTGCAGTACTTGAACCAGACGTCCTTGGAGCGCGTGCCAAAGGCCAGTATGTTCCAGTTCTTGGACTGGTTCAAGGTCCATGGACCTGCTAGCAATGGCACAGTGGGTATTAATGGCACGGTTGGGGGGAACACAACGTATGCGGCTGCGATACGTCGCCCTTAAGACGAACTACAGCGGTTGATAAGAAGATCTAAAATCTAGAGGTATATATTCGAATAATAGAAGGATGATTCTTTCTCGACGCAAGGAGCGGGAGAGCCATTTTTCGGAGGAATTTTCGTTACACGCATAAGGTATGGTAAATTACGGTATGAACAGTGGCAAGGAAAAGTAAGCAAGAAGAGTTTTTTTCTCAACAGGCAAGAGACGCCGACGCATACACCTGTCGTTTCGGGACTATGCATTTTCGACGGAGTACATGTCAAGCTGATTAGTTCGCTTTTTTCCAATAAGACAAGCGATTTTGGTTTGCTTACGCCTGCGTTCCGCTCCTCGTTTGTCGGCATCCCATACCAACTTGGTCACATGAGGAGCACTCCTTTACGCTGGAATCTAAAAGTGGTTCTGCGCCTGGTGAGCAATGCTTGTCTATTCTCTACACTGCACTTGAATAGGCAGCTCTAAACTGGAAAGAATAGAACCCTGCTCCATATGGCTCTATGACTCCCATACTGCATACGCCGCGTCCAATAGATGCTACACCTGTGGATATGTCTTCCTTCTTACTCCTTCTCGAGAAGACATAAAGCTCGACGTGCTCCATTGTAAATCATGCTAGCCTCCTAACTCCTCGCATCTCAATTCACCATTATAATTTTATAATTATCCAAAGGCCACAGTCAAGATGTTGTCAGAAAGAGGCGCAAAGTGGGCGGGCACTATGGACTTCAGCCATGGCGAACAAGACGTCTACCACCCAGTTGATAACCCGAAAGGCGTTGTCAGTTTCACCAGCGCCGTGAACGTGCGTCCTTCTTTCTACTTCACATCTCAAAACCAAGCCACCAATTTACTAACTGCCAGCTTAGCAACTAATGCATCCCGACCTCACACACTTCATCGACACCCACGTACATCCATCCCCCCATCCCCCCATCTCAACACCTAACCATTATCCCTAACTCTCATGCTCATTTCCAGAACACGTCCAACCCACAAGTCCTGTCCTATGGCGAAGGCTCCACGGGGACATTCCGCCTCCGCACCGCCATGTCCGCGCACTTGAACAAGCACTTCAAGCCAGTGCAGCCTATCTCCCCCGAAGACGTCACCTTCGCCACGGCTGTCACGCCGCTGAACGAGGCGTGCGCGCTGGTGACTTGTGATGCGGACAAGAAGGAGGCGATTATGCCGGGGGCGCCGGTGTACGGGGACTTCGGGCGAGATCTGACCATGAGAACCGGGTACGTCTCGAATGCTAATGCTTAGAGATAGTACTGATAATAGCTTTGAAGTGTAGATCTGGAGTACGTGGACGTCGGCGAAGCGACGCAGTTCGAGATCGGATGCGTGGCAGCTTTTAAAGCCGGGTTTGAAGATGCGGAGGTGAGGGGAGTCAGTGTGCGGGCGCTGGTAATTTGCAACCCGCATAATCCGCTAGGTGAGTCGAGATGCACACACGATAGGAGATGCTGACTTGTTTACTTTGGAAAGGCCAGTGCTATTCCCGCGAAACGTTGGTAGGGCTATTGAAGTTCTGCTCTGCGAAGGGGATCCATCTGATCAGTGATGAGATATATGCGCTTTCAGTGTATACGCGCAAGGATCGGGCGTCGGAGGCGTTTATTTCTGTAAGAGCTATTGATTTCACCGGTCTGATTAGTCCGGATCAGGTGCATGTTTTGTACGACTTGTCGAAGGTATGTGTGTATCTTTCCCACGAAGAAGCTTTCAGTTCTGGCGCGTGTTGAAAATTAATGGAACAGGACTTCGGGGCAGGAGGAATGATGTTGGGATATGTAGTCACCCAGAGCCAGGGCTTCAAGAACGCCATTCGCACCATGTGGTAAGGCTTTACATACCCTTCTTTCACCGACACTTTACTGAATACTTTCTGCTAGTCAATATTCATCTCCCTCGCAGTTCTCCATGGAATTAGCCGTCAAGATCCTCGAAGACCAGGACTTCCTTTCTGGATTCCTACAAAAGTCACACCGTCGAATTCTTGAAAGCAGGTTGCTGGCCGAAGAACTACTAGGGCAGGCAGGCATCCAGTGCCATGGGAAGGGGTAAGTTGTCGTGCTTAGCGAAGGAAGGCCTTCATACCTCAAAAGGTTTGCACTGACTCGTATTCATGTAGAAACGCAGGCCTTTTCATATGGTTGGATCTGAGTTCTCATCTCCCTCTTAATGACGCGGATGGGGATGGCTAGGCCGCCGAGAGACTGCTCTCTCAGCGCTTTGCGCAGGCGGGTGTGATCCTGTCGGCTGGAGAGCCGTATCGAGCACCCATGCCTAGCAGATTCCGTCTAGTGTTCTGCCGGCCTGAAGAAGTGGTGAGAGAGGGAGTCAGAAGGTTAGTGACGCCTGCCCTTGACTTGCTCTGATGCAGTTTTTTTGTTCGAAGTATTGCTGATTATGGTCGTGTAGGATTTCTTCTGTTTTGAGAACGATTCTGTAAATGGCGCCGCGGGACTTATCATAAGCCTATAAATCGGTGACCCTGGAAAGTCCTATAAGCTTCGACGTGCCGTGCGCGTTCTCGATGGGGTGTCAGAGATTTTGTGTGTCGTGAGCGAAGTCTAGTGTCCCATTTTTTGGCCTTTTGTGGATAACATTGCTCTGGATTTTGTTCTGAAATGATTATAATTGGACTGGATATAATTGTGAAAGAAAGACTTGTCCATTACGTAGCATTACTGAGTGTTCACGCCGAAACCTTTTTGGGTAGCGGTGTAAATAAAAGAAACCAAAAGTCTTCTAGTTCAATGACAAAGCGATAAATTCCGACGCAGTAGATCCTTTTTCAGAGTCTCTATCTTCCTGTACGCCTTAGTTAGTACGTTCACACACTCTGTGAAATGCATCTCCTCAACCTYGTCGCGACAACGTCCGTCTTCCTAGATTGAGCACAGCGAGCTCTCCAAGTCTGAGAACTATAGACCACTTCAAAACCTCTACATTACGAGAATACAACATTGAACTGAACTACACCGTGAAAGCTTCAAGAGCAATCCAACTATTCCCGTCATACGCCGTCCTAAAATCTTCTCTTCAATCCTCTCCCCATCTAACCATCTACCCACACTACAACCCACTCCCAACCTTCGGGAACGGATCTGTCGGCGCATACCGTCTCCAATTATTGCAATTCCCCTCCAGCGCATTCAAATCCATACTACCCGGTATACTCCCCACGCTCTCCAGGAACTGCACGCTCAGCCCCTCGCTCACATGCCACGCAATATGACACTGCAAAAACATCGGCGTTAGAATTGCTTAATTTAGAATGTTTCAGAGCTTCCGAAATAATGGAAATCGGCAATGGGAGTGATACTCCCAACAGGGAAATAAATACGAAGAAAATATACATACATGCATGAGCCACGCGCCCGGGTTGTCGGTTTGGAACGCGAGGGCCAGCCACCCGAATCCAGGGAGTATGGTGACGTCTCGTCGGATAGGGTTATTTGTTTGCAGGCCCGGAGTGTCGGAGTTGGGGTTGAAGGTCCGTGGACCGCCGGTGAAGACGGAGAGTGCGGGGGAGGCGCCGAGGCGGAGAAAGTCGTGGCCCTAGAGAATATTAGCTATGAACTCTTGAGGGGGTGCTTGGACTTTACGTGGAGGTGGATAGGATGCTAGGGTATGTTAGTCAAGCTCGATATGATATAAAGAAGGGAGAAAGTACTCACGGGAACAGGAGAAGTGTTTTGAAGTAGCCAGAAACTCCACTATTGACGAGACCCATTAGCACTGAGAGGTCAGACAATGGATGGAGGACTCACAGTATTCGAGCTTGGCACCTGAATCAAATTCAACTGCGGCGCATACGACGTATTCCCCTCAAGCACATATTCCAGCGTCGGCTTCTCCCATTGAATATCAATCGCACTCCCATTGACCTGCCAAATCACCTGGCTCGTCGTCTGGTTCACTACGAGACTTACCGGCAAGTTCGCCGCCGCTGGGCTGAACGAAGCAATTGGAGCCGTGCGCGAGACAATCGGCACGAATCCGTACTGGTCTGAACACAGCGAGTCTGTGGGAGCGGTGCCGGGCGTTGTTGGCAGGGTGGAGGGAGCGCCGGCGTAGGTGAGGATCGCGGCCGGATGCGGATTGACGGATGAGCCGCACAGGCCTGTGTTAGAGAAGGTCACGTTGAACCAGTAGTTGCCGACGGCTTGGCTGGCGTCGATGGTGACATGATATCTTTGACCGACGCCTAGGTATAGCGATTGTGTTGTGAAGGCATTGACGGGTACGAAGTCCGTTTGGATGACGGTCATTTGGTGGCCGACTATGGAGACGGCGTAGGTGTTCTCTACGGAGGGGTTGATTAGGCGGAGCAGATGGCGTTTGCCTTTGGTCAAGGTGATGCGGCTGTAGTTGCCCCCGGCGCCGTTGGGGTTGATGTTGGAGCCGTTGAAGAGCACGTTGTCACTTGGTGGAGGAGCGCCKGGAGCACCGGGAATGAAGGGGTTGTTGGCATTGTCAATACGTAATTGAATGTTATCGGCCCCTGCGAGATACCAGTCAGAGATTGGCATAACCCCAAGGTCAATATCATAGGGCAGAGACGCGGGGCCGTTGATCACGATAGACCCTGTGACGCCGTTTCCATACTGCGTTGCGAAGTGGGAGTGATACCTTAAGTAATGTCAAATTGGCGAGCACGTGAGGGTAACAAACGCCACTTACCAAGTTGAGCCGTACTGCTGGGCAAGGAAGGTGTAGGTTTTTGAGCTTCCAGGAGGAATAGGGCACTCGGTGACTCCATTAGCGCCGTCATTGATGGCGTTGTGAAGCATGCGAATTCCGTGCCAGTGGATCGACGTCCTAACATCATAAATAACCGTTGAGTTTGTAAATATATTTTGCTATCCACTAACCCATTTGTGCGTAATTGATTGACAACGGTGACAGAGAACGTATCTCCCCAGTCTAAGAGAGATTAGTACATGAGAGACTTCACGTCTTCAGAAACTTACTGGCTGTCAGGACAGGGCCTTTGATGATTTGGTCAGTATTGATTTGAGAGGTAAGCCACGATTCCTACCTGGAAATTGTCCTATCACAGGCGAGTCAGCTAAGATACTTATGAAGGGACTAAGTTTAGTTGCTTACCATTGATCAACATGGCTTTGGCTTTTACCTGGCCATCACCTCCAACCCAATTGTCTACTTCCGTGATCGTGAGGGTATACTAGCTTGCTGAGAATATGGGAATGTATATCGGGTATGAGATAACYCACAGTCCTTGTGACCCCGGTTGTGGGAACACTTGCTTCATAGTCGGTGTTGATGTCGAAGCCAGTACTCCAGCAAGCTCGATTCGAGGGAGTGTTGCAGGTCTGAGCAGCCGCAAATCCAACAGCAGTTATGCTGAACAGCAGACCTCGAGCAACGGAAGAGATGAGCATTGTTGATGGTTGAAATTTAGATATTGCCTTGAATATGTGAATACATCAAAGAGAGTTGAGAAGTGAAGTCTGCAGAAATGCAGACTTAAAGTGGGGTATCGTATACCCTTTATGACTACCTCTATCTTTGAGCACCTCATAATTTCCCACTTGAAAGGAGGTCTGGCCGCTCCAAGATTGTAACATTCCATGACAAGCTAAGTTCTTCTTCTCCCACCATTGTAACCTTTCATGAGACATGCAAAATTATCTGGTTCCGAGTTGAGACCGCATCCTCGTCAATGCGGCTTCTGCATTTCAATACTTCACCAATTCGCAGATGACGACTGGGCGGCGCCAAACGGAACGCACTCCACGTAGTTCACACGACGGCGAGTGAAGCCCTAATCRGCGACGCCATGATGTATCGGAGATTCAGAGGCGCCCTTTTCCAATAATCAAACAATAAGGTGCAGGTCGTATTCCCGCCGAAAGAGTACGGCTCGGCGGGATGTAGACAGCCACCGCGGTAGAGACCGAGCACTGCTGCTGCCTGATCATTGGTCATTGGGTGGCTGGAAAGAGCTGTAGTCGAGCAAGCCTTAATTGTGGAGGGGAGGTGTAATGCCCGCATGCGGAGGACTTCTATGAGAGCGCTCGCGAAATATCCACTTGAAATGAGAAAGATACGTCTTGGGCTAATCCTTTGCTCTTATACTTAAGCCGCAAGCCATGGCTGCAAGCCTCATATTAAGCTTTCATCTAGTGAAAACAAAGGCATCAGATCTTTGCTCGATATGGAGGACATAGACGAAGGAGCACTTGCTAAAGTTCGCCTATAGTTTGCGGGCAAGCTCGCGGTCAAAATATCCTACTTAAGCTATAAATCCTTAGAATTTAAAGTCTGGTAACGACGAAAAGCCTCGTGATTGAATACCTGGGGGGCGGGTGGTGGCTGGCTTACAAAGATATTGCTCTCGCCCTGCAGACATGAAAAGGGATCCCGACGATATGGGATGCACTAAAATAGAAGATATGTATGGGAACGGGAAATCATACCCAGCCGGGTAAATGCCACGCTCCCCTGCAGCGCGCAACACAGAGGCGTCTATGGCTGATCCTACTTGCCAAATCTGACTTGCGTCATGCAGGTCGGAGGTTTCCCCTTTTTCTTACACTGCCGTAACATCTTGGACACCTTCATCGCTATCAGACCCTGAACACGCGGGGGAGGGACGTGCTTTGAGGATAGTCGTCTGCTTGGAGGGGTTCTGGCCAACCATCTAGCTTGTCCGTCGTGTGCAGCACTCGGCCCACTACTTTCAACAATTTGGGGGCCCGTAAAAATAGTGATGAAGGGAAAACGAAGGGAACTTTCCTAGACTCTTCTCCCGCCTCCAAAAATATGTCCAAATACCCAAAATTCTTGCATCTTCACTGGTCTTGCGGATACGCGGACCAGAACTCCGAGAGCGGCTTACTCATAAGGTTGCAGTTCAGGTTGTGCGGTGAAATCAGATCATGCAGCACCAAAGTGAGCAATGTTGAAGCTAGAACTTCYCGCTTCTCGAAGCCATTCTTCCACTATTAAAGTGACTTTCATAATAACATTACTTGAAGGTTGCGCATAGAAACCCATTGGACCGCGGACTCTCCCCCTTTTTCTAATCGCTTAACTCTTGGCACGTTTTCGTGACTATGAGGTGGATAGAACCATATAGCAAAGGGGTACAAAATATAGATGAATTTGAGGGGCAGATGACACACAGACGCTCTGCCTGAAAGAAAAATGTGATTCGTGATATAGCAAAATGACTAGCCCTAGCTAAACCTTGAGCTGAGGACGAATATTGAAGCGCATCTAACGCCTACCGGGAGATAACGGCGTGTGATGCTTTCCTATCAATCATACAACTATCTCCCCAAAATATGTGCCAAAACGAGAGAGCTTTGGCTCAGCCCAAGAACCGTTTCAGGTTCCCACCAATGTGCTCTAAGTCAAGCAAGAAGCTGTCATGGCCAAACAGACTGACATCCTCCCCCAATTCGACATGTGTGACGCTCTTATTCCCACCTCTTTTCAACGTTTCAGCTATTTCCCTCTGCTGCCACGCTGGGAACAGGATATCGCTCTCAACACCCATGACGAGGGCGGGGTGATCTCTCAGGCCTTTCAGCCCGAGCACCAAATCTTGTGGTGGCCCAGAAGAGCGCTCCACAGGTGCGTTCAAATCTTTTGGCGCCTCTACATCAGGCTGTTCTTCATATGGGGCGTCTGGGAGGGTGAGGCTGCAGGCCGCAGCTGCATCCCAGTCCTGAGCTTTGCCCCCTAGCCGCTCAGCATTTTCCGCACGTCTCGAAGCACTCGCGGCCTGATGACTCGCACCAAGATCGAAAAGATCCATTGCTTTACTAACATAAAGCAGAGAATTTGCATCATACTCCAAGCAGAACTTCTCCCCCGCATGATCCAAATACGTCTCGATTAGGAAATCCGGACACAATGCGGGCTTCTTACTCGGATCCGCCCTCCGCCTCCCAAACCTCTGCTCCCACTCTGGGCCGGAGCGATACGTGACTGTGGCAATCTCCCTGGCGAGCTTCATGCCCGCATGCGGAGGCACGCTATCGTAGTAGAAGCCACGATTCCATTTTGGATCCATCATGAGGACTTGTCTTTGTGTATGCCGCATCGCAATGCTATATGGGTGGGATCTTGCGCAGCCGGAAATGGAGGCGAGCCGGTCGATTCGCGAGGGGAAGAGGACGGCGGCGGCAAGGGATTGCATGCCACCCATACTGGCACCGACGCTGGCGTACAGCTTCTCTATGCCTAGCCCGTCTAATAAGCGAAATTGTGCTCGCACCATGTCTTCCATTGTGAGGATTGGAAAGCGTGTAGCGTATCTCTTGCCGTCCGCGGGGTCGATGCTGGAGGGACCTGTACTCCCATAACAACCTCCTATTACATTCGTGCATACCACGAAGTATTTGTCCGTATCTAAACACCCGCCGGGCCCTATGAATTTCTCCCACCATCCAGGCTTGGGATTGCTCTCTGTAGAATGCGCGTGTGAACTAGCAGACAGGCCGGTATGTAGTAAAATAACATTCGATTTATCAGAGTTAAGAGTTCCCCAAGTTTCGTAGGCTATGGTAAAAGATGGGAGTACGCCGCCCCAGTCTAGAAGTAGAGGGGATGAGTCGTGATAGGTGAGGGCTGCGCCGCTGGTGTAGGAGGGTTCGGGGCCGGAGGCAAGGGAGCGTGCTTCGAGGGTGGAGGATTTTGCTTCGAGAGCGTCAAGGCATGGGAATGCCATTGCGGGGTTCGAGGCTTCTGCCAGGCCTGAGGATGAGGCCTTCTTGCTCGATTGGGCGTGGAGATGTCGAGTGCCATTCTGTCTTGACAGTGAGGGAGCCGCGGTTTTGTGGGCTGTTGAAGAATGCCTTGTGCAGGTGTTTCGAAAGCTTTTGGACGGACGGGAAGCTATCCGCGCCGCTGCGACGATGCGCTTGGTGGAATTCATTGTAGTCAATGAACAATTCCTGCGAAAGCGAGCTGTTGATGGAATGTTGCTGTTTTTCTTTGGCCCGCCAACAAAGCTTCCAGGTCCGAGGTCGGCCCGCCGAATTACTGTACTGTACGTGATCGCGGGGCATTCAGCCTCGCCGTAGGAAAGCCCCCTCCCCTCACACTTTGTACCTTTCGGAATTCTTTGAAAACAATTCTATCGAAAAGAACGAGTCTCAATGTGAGTGTATCGAAGCTCTACACATGCCGTACTTGTATTGTTTGGAAGAGGAGTTTTGTGCGGCTTTTGATAACAAAGGACTGGCTGCGTGGGCGCTCTTCTGCCCCAAGAGATKCTTAGGCACTCGCTACTACACGTGGATTCTAGGTCCGTTAGTTTCGTGGTAGTGGCACTATGCTGTGGTACTGTACAACATTAATGCCCAGCCCAGCTTCCTGCACCTGTACACAAGCTTTGCAGAGGCAGTCATAATCTTTGCTGCATGTCGCAGCCAGTTGTTCCCCCAACTGAAGTAAACGAAAAGCAATGGCCTCTTACTGCTCACAGGAGAGTGAGGGTGAGGAAGGAAGCGGCCTAAATCGAGGYTTCCTCRATARCGAAGCCAGRGTTRTTCRTCTTTCATTCACCCTTCACTGCATGACTGGTATCAAAGAATACTCCTCCTTTTGTAGAAAATTCCGTGCTGCATGTCGACACGTCCTTCTTAGCACCAAATGCCAGCAAATACGGCTTCCTCGGGTGGTGAGCCAGTGCAGCCACAAACGTGCTGTAGAAACCCGGAGAAATGCTGGGGGTGTGGGACGAGAAACGTCCTTGCTGCTACCGTGGGCTGTTACMGGTACGTCATCTGGTGGCAAATTGCGGAGGCATCCAAACAATATAAACTTGTATACGAATGCCCCTCATAACCACAATTGCAATGATTCACCCTCCTATAGATTCAACACCGGCAAAAGCATATAACAACGCCATTGTGATTCCCGCCGCCCAACTCCACAATCTTTACCACACGTCTTCCCCCAGATGGCAGCTCTGGGACAATACATCTACAACAGCCTTGCCAGCGCTCTCCAAGGAAGTGGTGGTATTGCAGTAATCTGCGCCGCTGTTATCGCAAGTCTCTCCATACTGAGGTACATGAGAAGCCATCAGTACACACAGGAAGCCTCGAGCACCCCCAAGTTTACACAAGATCCGGTCATGCAAGCCGAAGAACAATCCTCTATACCTCTAGATCCCTATTTACCTTCTGTCAAAGATGTACTCGAGGTAAAGAAGCTACTGTTCGACGAATTCGACCTCCCCCAAGAGCTTATCGACATCGTGATTGATTATGCGGAGTACTGGCCCCATACCAGCAGTGTCACACCCCACGACACCAACAATCCACTCCATGTACGAGCCGGCAATACCGCTCTTGAGAACTCATTCCTCGTAAGCAAAGTTTTCATCCATCACTTATACAAATGTTAACCAAAACAGTTGCGCTCCTGGCCTTTAGGCTACGACCCGTCCGCAAACACGCAAAACGACCCCACCTCTCTGAAAAATAGAATTCTTTCCTCAGCGGCTCCTGTTCCCTGGCCTGCCTCCCAAGAATTACCACACGAAGCCACCGAGGAACTCCTCTCGCGCTGGGCCACTGCCACCCTCCCACGCGTGGAGTTCCCCTGCCGCAAAATAGTCTTCACGCTCAAAGCCCACGACCAAGGCTGGGGCGGCAACGGCGCGGATCAAGGTACGTATCGGGGCTCTTACACATGGTTCGACGTTGGGCTAGAGAGGGTCGAGGCTTCTCGAGAAGGTAATTCAGCCCATTCATTTTCAACCCAGCATAATCTAACAGAAAAAGAAATTGAAATTGAGATAGAATCTTCCTGCGGGGCCCAATTCAAGGAATTCTTTCTTAACACCGAGGAACCCATAAACGGCACCCTCCGCACCATCCTCCCAGCCAGCATCCCGAAACACTCGCACACCCCCGAAGACCCCGCCTACGAGTTCGAGCATGCGCTCCTCCCTTCCTGGAAAAGACTGCAATCGAACATTACCGCAAAGCGAGCCACCGCCGAACACGTTATCACCTGGTCGTGCGACGATAATATTGATCCTGAGAGCATAGAGGGGAAGGAGCTCGAGGAGAATGGGCGAGGCAGAGACAGCGCGAGCGGGGAGTATGTGCGGGGTTTGAAGGTGGGAGATGTGGTGACTGTATGGGGAAAGGCGAGATTCCCGGGATGGGTTAACATTATTGAACAGGTGAAGGTGGATGTCTACTGGGCTGTTTAAATTGATACCAGCAATGCTTAAAATTGGGTTATTGGGTCTGCATTGATGGGCTTGGAGCATGTGATGGCGTTTTAATGAAGGGAATTTGGAGGACTAGCAGGGCATCAGAATGAGATTATGACATTACGCTGGAAGGCTTAGTCTGAAAGAAATAATAAGCAGGGCTTCTATTACAAATCGCAAGAGGTTGAGTGACGACTGCCAAGTGCTTGAGAAGTGGCTAAAAGGATTTCCCTTCCTACGATGTCAAATTACTTTCGCGTCGTTCTCGGACCCCCGTGAAAAACGAGCCAAGTAGCTCTCTCATGCTCAGCAAATAGCGAAAAATAGGGGCCTAAGCGAGGTACATCCTCCAGCACCCTTGCCATCTTTCTTGCGCATTTTCGCTTTTACCAATTTCTTGCTATAATGTTATTCACATCTTCTTACTCTCGCTTCTCGCAACCAGGGATCTTCAAGTAGGTATGGTGCATTACTTTGCCAATCTTGACGCAGATCCTGCTGACAACAAGATCAATTGCTCACACCAATCAAAACCCCTCCGTTGATGGGCATGCAGGGTTAATATCTAGATGCAAATGATTGTATATCGAAGTTAAACTGCAGCATGTGAGCTGATCTTTTCCATTAACGAAGTCTTCTCTTTTCATCTATATTAGATTTCCTATACCCCGTATCGGGAGTTCACGCCGCCTTGAGTATGGAAGCAGTTCTGCCATCTTTCCTCCCCGCTCTATCAATCTTAACAAGTAATCATCCAATAGACGTGCCAGAAAATGTGCCCGAATGCCAATTGTGGAGAGAGGCAGGAGGCAGGAGTGTTGATGTATCCGAATGAGATTCAGGCGGGAACGCCTGACAATATCATCGAGGCAACAAGTGAGGAAGTGCCATTAGGCGGGAAGTGCATCTCATTTTGTGATATTTTATTTTTCAGCACTCTTTCTCTCTCCCTTGCACCATATTCCTCTCCACAAACCCCTCATGCTCTCTCCCTATGTGCTCCCACAACTCATCTCTACTCCCGCACTGCTTCCAACATCCCTTCGCTCTACACTTATAATGCTGCACTCTGTGTACGCACATCTCTCTCCACTCACTAAACCTCTCCATACATATATTACATGCCGGATGCTCCATATCCATATGTCGCTTCAGCCCTACGAGATTCTCAAATGTTTTCTCGCACCCATCGCATTGCTTCATCTCGTATGAATGCTGGAACGCTGGTTTAATGAAGCGGGAAGTTCGCTTAAGGGTCAGTCGGTTCTGTATCTTGTTCTCGGATTCTTGGGACCGGGGCGCAACGGCTAAGCGCAGCGGATGGTTGGTCTGCCAGTGCGTTTCGAGGTCTTGGACTGCTTCGCGGCAGGTTGTGCATTTCGGCAGTCCAGGACCAAATTTCAAATTTGGGATCTGTAGAGGTGGTGGAGGTATAGCTTCTCTCTCTGGCGGCGTCGGCAAATCTGGATAAGGGAGCTCGACTTGAGGTGTACCCGGTGGTGAGAGAAAATGTTTCCAGTTTGGGAATGCATACGGTGCGGCTGAAGGACTTCGGATCTCTGAGGGAAGAGAATTCGTTGCTCTTTTTCTTTCTGGAGGCGGAGGAGGCGGAGGAGGAGGCGATGGGGTTGATGTAGATAGAGCTTTGCGGAGGTTGTTGGAGAGATACTGCATTGTCGTGCGTTTGATCCGGACTGTAGATTACATGAAATTTCAAGCATCTGAAAACGAGAAGCTGAGAATTAAAAGAAACAAGAAGTGGTGATATGATTGTATAGGCTTTGAACACTCAAAGCCGTCGAGGAAAGACATGGTGCAACGTGACTGTAGACATTGTGAATATTCATAGCCTCTACAATTTCCAACCCAGCATTCATGAATTCCCTCAGAATGTCCCAGGCGGAGTGAGACATTAGAATCAATCGATGTTGAATATCGCATCCTGTATCTACCGCCAGAACCGCTATTTCCTGAGGCCAGTCAGCTGATTGAATCCTGATCGCCTCAAAACACTCAACACTTGGGAGCCTTTGTTGATTATTCCTCGCCCAGGCCATCCTAGACCCAACATTCGGTCTAAACCTCCAACCCCGACTCCTTAAAATCCTTTGCACTTCCCTCCGGCACATTAGCCTCACATTTCCACTCCCCCTTCTCCTGCTCGTACAAACCCAGAACTGCTCCGCAATCAATTCCAGGTTTAAATTCACGTCATCCGGCTGAACATTCCACTAACGTTGATTAATGCAACATGAACTTTCTTCCTACAATACGTTAGCCTTTCCCAAAAGAGGAAGAGTGCTCACGTACCCAAATTTCTTCTGTATGCATGAAATGTCTGGGCTTGTAGCGCTTTGAGAGTTATTCGATGATAAATCAGCAAGTGCTCATTTCAATTCGCAATGCGTCGTATACCAATTCAGCCGTGACCTCAATCTATTGGAGCCAAAAATCTGCCCGAGGACGCGCGATTACGTTTGATACCAGTCCCAGATGCGGAAGGGGTGTATAAACAGGAGAAGATCGAAGACATAAAGTAAAGATGCCGCGGAGAAGGAATACCATCTGCGGCTATGTCCCTACCTTCTCACAAGGTGTCAAGTGAATGTACCTATTCACGGCCATCACAGGAAAAACCCCTCCTTCTCGGAAAATTTCGTATTTCAAATGATTAGGTATGCATTACAGCGTACATTGATCCAAGTGGACCGTGGTGGATTCTAAGGGAGTGTATATTACCAACTTCTAGAAAGCATCTTTTCGATTCCTTCAGAATATTCATCTTCTATTGCGCATAAGCTACAAGCTGTCAGCATCCCATTCTTCAAAAACGAAGACACAAACTTACCCATAATCGCCGGCTCAGTAGTCGATTTGTCAGGATACAAAATTGTCAACACCGCAGCAACAACAAGTGTATTCTCTGTCAAGACAAAATCATCCAACGTCAATGTCGGCGCCAAATAATTCCCACAAATCTCCGTTAAGTCCAGCCTCGACAGCTGTCCCGTGCCTTCATTCAGCACCGCATCTTTTGCCAACGCGTACGCAACCGGATTATACGGAATGCCTTCATGGGTGTAGAAGCCTCCAGCAATCTGGCCAGGGCAAGCTTCTTGGACAGTCACGTTAGTGACTCCGACTCCGTGGGCATTGTTTAGTGGCGATGAGGCCCCGGGCCCAGATTGCGGCTGCACCACTTCGTCGGTGAGGGAGTAGATGATTGTAGTGGGGACGTAGGCGGAGTCTCCGCCGTTGGCGAGCATTGCGGTTACAAAGTTGCTGTCGTATACGGCTTGCAGCCACTGCAGGTTTGTGATCAGCGTGGTCCTGAAACTGACAGGATTGTCTCACGCAGATTTTGAACATTCAGAGAAGAACTAAGAAGAAAATTCGGGGGAGATGCTGCTTACCGCAGGAGGTTGTGCTATCCCTTCTGCGAGGTAACCAATTTTGGTGCCTCGATACCCTGGCGAGAAAGCAACATGATCCGTAACATGAGCTCTGACAGAAGGCCAGTACTTATCTATCAAAATTTGGTGGTTAGCCTCCATCATCAATCACAGAGTTAGCATATGGTCGACCTACAAGCCCACTGAGAGTCAAGATTTCCTTGCGAATATCCAAACACCGCAATTGAACGGTTGTTGCAGATATTCGATAGGTAGTTGATGGCATAGGCAACATATTCAGCGCTCGTCTGGATATCCAACAATTCATTGCCCGGAATGTTCACCCAGACCGGATCTCCGAACGAGGTCTCCTCATTTTGAAGCAGTGGGATATATGTGCCCACGGACGTCACGTAACTCGGATTTCCAGTTCCTCCAACTAACAGAATCGGTTGCGGCGCGCCGTCTGCGCCATATTGGAAATCGTCTGGGATGTAGAGAGCACCCCTGAGGACATCTTCCGTGAAACTATATGGTGCGTCGTCGTCTGATGCCTTGGGGTAGATGGTGGTGGTTGGCTCGCGAGTATTGTTGTTTGAGCTGCTAGCTAAGCCAGAAGCAAGCCTGTCTATATAGCTCACCACTCCATCCAAAGTCAGCGAGGATAAGCCTGTAGAGATGAGCTGCTCGGCTACCTCGAGGACTGTCGATTCTGTGCCATTCAAGACATTTGTAAGAGTGGAAAAGGCTTCTTCAATGGTGGACGGTGCTGTTCCTAATGCCAGGGACTGCAAGTCGCTTTTCAAGTCTGAAAGAATATCACGGGTGCTGTGGGCGGCAGTGACAGGTTGTCCAACAATTTGGCTGACGCAGCACAGGGTAGTGAGGCTCCATGCCAATGATTTCAGAGGAGACATTTTCGAAGCTATGCTGAGACTTGAACAATTTGAGAGCATGAAAGTAATTATTCCTTCTCGAGATCCTGCGCCCGTGATTTTTGCTTAGACTGCTTCTCTAATTGCTGGTGGCGTGAATCTTCTTTTCGGCAGGACCGACGCCATCGAAGCTGGCAGTCAATGAGGGATGTGGGTGCGTATAAGGGTATATATTAATGAAGATCTGCAGATTTTTCGCAGGATTCAAGTGGAGCACGTTATGGATATAATTTCAAGAAGAGTAATCTCGTAATCATACTAGGATATCGCCGTGCCGCAGTAAGATACGAGCGTGGAATTTTCATCAACGTTGTACGTACAAACGTAGAAGTCTTACGTTATTGGTCAACAAACGCTGCGCCCAATCAGACGAGATCTCACCTATATTCTACAGAACTCCAGTTCAAATCAAGCCAGGAATGAATCTCCACGTCCTGGCCGCCCAATCTTCCCATTCTTTCCCAAAACGCTCCTTGAGCATTGCCTCTTCGTCTCGGGCGCGAATATGAGAAAACGCCACTCTACTCATAACTTAGTACGTTTCCTATTCCCATGAAAAGTGTACTTACCCGCTGAGCAAAGCGCACCCCCACACCCACCAACTCAGCGCCCATAACCATTCCACCTCCCCAATCCAACAACTTACAAACCCGTCCGGTCTCTCCATCAACAGCCCATTAGCAAGAATCACCATAGCATTGGCTGTATAGCTCGGATGCTGCACATATCTATATAACCCCGTGGTTACGAGCTTGTTCGGAGGCGCGAGATGAAACGTGAAGTTCTTCCCTAGTTGCCCGAAGCATGCCAGACGTATAGATGCAAAGATCAAGATCGTCAAAATAGGAAGGGCCGTGTCAAGGTTCCAGGTGAAAAGCTTTAGGTTGAGTTTTGATGGGTTAAGACATAGGAAGGAGGTCTCTGATAGTGGGATTAAGGATGAGTCCCATGCATAGTTGAGGACTAAGAGAGAGTGGTATGCTCCAAAGAAAATGTTTAGAGCTCGCCAGGCTGAGAGTAGATGTGGATTAACGGCTATGGAGAGGGTGTCTTTGGAGCGTTTGGCGGTTTTTCCTTGTGCCGTGTCCTGATGTGAGGCATTAGGCGGTTTGAACGTCAAATAAGACAGGTACGTCGTTATTATGATGGACGTACTGAGAAGGAAGGACTGGGCATATGTGGGCATATTTGGCGATTTGGAGGTTAGAAACGCTACTCTGAAATTAAGTGATTATTGAAGTGATTAATAAGCAGCAGCATGTGATCATGATACAGCCGTATGACTAATTAGTGTTAATTATATAAATTTTATATAAGGAACTTTTATTTTTAAAAATCTTATAACGCATTATTATTTTGTGATTATTAATGTAAATTATTTTATAATAATATCCTTTAATAAAATATTTATTAGTTTAAATAAAAAAAAAAAAATTTTTTTTTTAATTAATAATATTAATATATTAAATTAATTTGATTTTATAGTAGTTTTCCGAATTAAAAAAGCTATTTATAATATTAGAAATATCTTTATTTTCGAATATATTATTATATTAGTAAAAAATTTCAAAATAATAATATAAATAATTTATAAATATATAATTCATATTATAATCAATTATTTTTTAAATAAATATTTTAAAAAACTTTGCTAAATCATTATAAAAAAAGTTAAATAAGCAATTAAGCTTTTATTGGATAAAAAGCTATAATATTATTAAAATAAAATTACTAAATTTTTTTTGGAATTATTTAATATAAATATTATTTAATTTATTATTAGCAAAGTTTTTTAGCATATTTGCATTATATAAAAAAAATTTAAAATTAAAATAGCCTAATGAAATGCTAAATTAAAAATTTAGTAATAAAATAATTTTTAATATTTTTCTATAAGTTAATTGGTTTTTATTAATAAATTTAAAAGTAATAATTAAACTAGGGATTATATATACGGCTAAGTAGATTTAGGAGCATGTGCTATAGTTATATATTAATTAAAATGTATAGAAAAAGTATTAGTTTTGCTAGCTTATATTTTTAAAGAATATATTGCCGCTATTATATTTCCTAGGACCTGTATCGCAAATATTTTTAAAAAGTAAGTTCCCTTTTTCCATATATTTGGCCTAGTTTATTTATATTGCAGTTTTATAATTAACTAAGTCTTGCCTTAATATACGCCTTATTCGGGGCTTTGCTCTATTATTATTATAAATAATACTTTTATCCATTATGCTTTACAAAAACAAATAATAATAACATATAAAAAAAAAAAAATCTAAATTTGTTATTTGCTTTTATATTCTTTAGATTTTAATTTTATTAAAAAAAACTTTAAAAATCTTAAAACATTTATTTGCCGCTATTACCAATATAAAAAATATAAATTTAATATATATTAAAGCTTTTTTAAATAAGCAATTATAAAATTAGATTTTGAAGCAGGTTTTGTATATAAAGCTTAAATATATTTTAGGTATATAAGGATATTTAATGTATTAATTAGCTAATATATATTATATTAAATATCCTATTTTTTTTTATATATATTTATATATTTTTATTTATTTGTATAAAGCACAACTTCTTTTATTCTAATATTTTAATTGGCCTATATAAACAATATAGTGTCCTAATTAGCTTATATATAATAATTTCTATAAATTATATTTAATTTGCAATTTACTTATTCCTTTATTTTTCTAGCTTTATGGATTTTACTAGTATGCAAAACCTACTTTTTTTTTGTTTTCTTTTTTTTTTTGTTTTGCTTTTTTTTGCTTTTTAGCTGCTATTATATTTTTATAGATTTATATAGTATTATTTGCAATATTATTTGCTTAGTTTATTATTCTAGTAATTTTATTAAATCGTATAATAGCTTTATCGGGCCCTTTATTTTTTTTAATGTTTTCTTCGGCCTTTATAGCATAGCTAACCTTATTCCTTGTTTATTCCAACGTTTTTATTAATTTATACGATTTTTTTATAATATTTCTTATTTGTTTTAATATTTAAAAAAACCGGAAATTAACTTAAAAGTTATTTTTTTAAATCTAAAAAACTATTAATATATAAAAACCCAATTTTTTATTATATTAATATATATAATTAGATATAAGGCTAGATTTTAGTTTATTTATTAAAATTATATACTTTAAAATATTTATAAACAGGCGTTGGCATACATAAAATTATCATTTCCTTGGAAATAAACCAAATGACTATTAGGATTTATTAAAAGTTATTTGTTTTTTATATTTTGCCGCTAAACTACTGTGCTGTTATACCATTATTTTTTTTATTAATTAATTTAAATATATTTTTAATTATTTTAAAATATATATATAGCTTAAGTATATAATTAAATAAACGAAGTTATATACCCTAAAATTTTATTATAATAGCTTTATTTCTTATTTTCTTATATTTTTATTTTTTTATAAGCGACCTGCTTTTTTTTTGTAATTTTAACTTTTGTTTTTTTAAGTTTGTTTTTTTATTTTTTTATAAACAGCTTATATATTTTGCTTTTTTTTTTTTATAGTTTTATAATTTGCTTTTTGCCGTTTTTCTTTTGTTATATTTTTTTAAATAATTTAGCTAACTTGCTTTATTGCAGTTTTTTTTTTTTATATTAAGTTTTTTTATATTATTATAAGCAGTTTATATAACTAGCTTTTTTTTTTAGTAGTTTCTAAACTTAGCGGCTAATTATTTATTAGTAGTATTTTTACTATTAGTAATTAATGTTTTTTGGTTAGCTTTGGCAAAAGTTTTATTATATTTGGTAGTCTTATTTTTTCTTTTTTTTTTCGCGTTTTTTCCTTGTATATTTTTCTTGTATTTTTTTATAACCCGCTTATATAGTTAGCTTTTTTTTTTTTGCAGTTTTTTTTTTTTTTTTTTGTTGTA